>VDFB02321870.1:22082-50830 GCA_007258455.2 Sequoia sempervirens
TTTCACAATATCCACTACCCATATTGTTGGCAAGGTCTTAGTTCACTGCCCTTTTCATGATCTATATCACTATCTTTTGAAACAAATTATTTGCTTCTGACCATCAAAGTACTAAACCGCCCTATCTACTGGACATGGTTTACTGTCTCAACATGAGATTTATTGCCATAAGAAATGCTATTTATGAATACGAGGATGATCATGATGAAAAGATTATCAATGGTAAATGTTATTCTGACAGAGGATTTGATGTTCCAAAAGCTTCTAGATTCCACAAACTATCCCAGCAAAGTACTTGATTACAAAGCACATGACCACACTGGATCAGCAATGGAGAGTTATCATCTATACTCTGATCCTGAGACACTGGACAAACAAGCTTAAGATGAAATTGGGATTCTCTGTCTAACTCAATTTCATACTTTGCCACTTTTGCCCGTGCTTTATCCACTAAATCTTCCAATTCATGAACTTTGTTCATAGATGAGAAATCATTCTATTAATAGCTGAAACTTAACAACTTGATAGATGCTAGCTACTTTTGCTCAAAGTTGTTTGTGTGTGGATTGTCTTATATGACTTCATGTGGTTATACTTATACCCTCCATGGCATACATAATCAAAATTCTATAATGCTAGAAAGCACAGTTCTAGGAGCCTATTAATCATTACATAATCATTGTCAAAGACAACAGTGGGATGGTCTTCCTTACTAGTCATTTGAAATCCTTTGTTTTAAGAAGAAAGGAATTAGATATCTCTTGAATGCCATTAACATTGTCTTCTTTTGAATTGTTCACCATGATAACATGAGGCTCCCCTGGAGATCACTGCTACCTCTTTCAAATCCGATTCATCTTACTATGGTAACATCTTAGATAAATTTGGCTTGAAGCTTTATTGTTGTCTTCTTACCTGACAATCAAAGATGATTGTTCTTTCACTGTTCCTTCTAAGGAAAACCTTTCCTCATAATTGTCTTCTAGAGCTCATGAAGACTATCCATATCATTAACAAAGACTATTCTTTATAAAAATCCATCCTCACAATGCATTCTATAGAGCCCTGACCTTTGTAACTGTCATGCTTTTGAGTGTCTTTTATCTCATCAAAGATTACACTATTTCATGACTATTGAGATATATAAGGTTGTTATTTGTAATTTTCCCTTCTTACCAAAGACCATCTCCATTATAGAGGTTGTTGTCTCTTATTTTGTCTATCCTTGTAAAGCATCTATGACTCTTAAATGTCCTGATCACAGTCTTCTTTATTTGCCTATATTGTAACCTTCTCTGCCATTGACATCTTCTTATGCACTGGTTGGTAATCTTACCTTTATTTTCTCAAGAACATTGTCATAACCCATGGAACTGTCTCTTCACTGGTAAGGACTGCCTATTAGCAACTTGATTGCCCCTTTTTAGTTGCCCTTTCTTCAATGTTACTACTCATATTACTGCCCAAACATAGTTCTTAAGGGTTCTCACCTTGCCATTGCAAAAAATGGTAATGGGAAGCTATTTTCTATAACTTTTTCCAAGTCTATCATACATGGCCATGAACCATGTTATGAGTTCACCACCCTCTACCATTATGCCAAATGACCATTGTCATTAAGGTTTTGAGTTTTCCTTAAAGCTTATCATTGTCTGCCCTTGACATGATTACCAAGATAGCCTTATCAAAGGTTGCCCCTCATGACTATCCAACATTCATTTGTTCACCTTGTGCTGCTCCATGCAACTCATGATGGTTCCAGACAAGACTTGATAGCTCCTCCATTATTTATTGATGGATGCATAATTGAACTTAATACAGCTCCATAATTGAACTTTATGCATTTGTGCTTCATTGTTCATATTATCACATAAATCATTTGTTTGGGAAGAGACAAACCATTTTATCTTTGAATGATTGTTGTCCTTGTCTTGTTTCCTTCAAAGCTTGTACTTTGAAAATGATGGCAATGAAATCCAACACATATCATTATTAAAATGGACTTTGGATCCACTTAAGAAGATTGAAAGACATATCTAGCAGAGTACTGCTCCTTTTTGGCATGATGGTAGCCTATTGTTTGATTCATTGTGAAAAGATGAAGAGTAACTTTCTTGATAGTTCACACTGTTTGTTGCATCTTTTGAATCTGATAATGAAAGTTGATCAATGGGTATGATTGCATATTGATTTAATGCATCGAGAATAGGTTTGTCATTGATTTGATCAAGTTGCTCAATTTCCTATCCCTCCTAAAATACAAGAGGGCAACATGTTGGGCTCAACCCTCGTGGGAGTCACATTTTACTCCACATGTTGTAATTAGTTGAATCAAAACAGTAACAAAGATTTGTTTTATATCTTCACAAGGAGCAAACATGTTAGATAAACAAAGCATATGATAGGTGTGTTTGATTACTCTTTTTGTTTTCCTGGACACCTATCGTATGTTGTCTATTTTAATGTGTATGGAAATCAAATTATATGTTTATTCATGTTTTGCACATATTCTGATTAGTGACCTTTCATTGCTCTAACAACTCTCTTTTTTTAGATGTAGGAAACCTAGGAGCAACAAGGAAAGTGTCAAACGAAAGTAGGACAAGCGGGAAAGATTGAAGACAATGCAAGACAAGGCCAATGAGATTCGTCATTTTAGGCAATGACGGGTCCATCTTCATTTTATGTGCATTTCTTTTTTTTTAATCTATAAATGTATAGTATGTTCTTTATAAGCATTAGAATAGTCAGTCCCTCGGCTTGTGAGGGACATTATACACTTATGATCATTAATAAAGATTACATTTGCAATAGATGTTGGCTCTCTTTCTTACTATATGCAATTGCACAACTGTAATAATGCAATCTTTTAACAATTTCTTTTATGCACATTGATGAAATTTAGCAAAAAGTGATATGTGTCTTTCATTGTTTAAATACAAACACAATCGTAAGTCTACCTGATTTAGCTCAAAGTAAAATAAGGTAACAGAAGCAAATGTTCTCATTTAGAGAATTGATCATAAAGAAACTTATATTGTAGCTCTTGGCTATAAATCCCTTTACCTGAAAAAATGGTCAAAATAGAGATTTTATTTTATGGAGCAAAATTTGGAACAAATTTAATTGGCCTACATACAATTTCTTTATATGGCTACTCTATCAAAATAAATGTCTCACCTAGGATATTATTAGAAAGATATTATTTTAGGGCCCTTTAAAATTTTGTGTAGTATTAAGGAAGAATTTGTTGCTCACATTTTCTTATAATGTCCATTAGCTTTAGGTATTTGGGGGAAATGGTAACATACCTAGAATTGGCATGTCATGCTACTTCTTTGTCTAAGTTATGGGTGAGTATGGGTTGGCCACCGTTTATGACTATTCTTCGTCATATAGGAGCTTGGTCCTATTTTTATTCTCTAGTAGATTTGGCTTGAAAGAAACCTTCAAATTTTCCAAGGTCACTAAAGTCTCCTTGCAAATGTGGTAGAAGGTCACAGTTTTTATTAGAGGCCATTGTTTCCAAGTGTTATATGGATGAGACTCTATCATCCTCTAGTCTTCAACTTTGAATAAGCCTTAGCTACATTATATTGTTGTTCCTTTATATTTCTTTTTCCTTACTTGATAGATTTCTAAAAAGTTGAGTAAGGCTAATAAATAGTCTCACCCCCTCTATGTTTCTTTAAAATAAATACTATTGGCTTTTATCATGACAATCTAAGTGTTGTTGGGTTTAGAAGAGTAGGTTGTGTTAGAGATGAGTTTGTTCACATGTTCTTCTTTGTTGAGGGTCAACACCAACAATCAAATGGAAGCTAATTCCATTCTTTTGGCACTTGAAAAAGCTTGTGAGATGGGTTGGAAAAAGATTATTTGTGAAACTAATTCATTAATAATGGTTTTTCTAGCTTGGCAGCTAAGGGGGTTTAGGTTTTCAAAGATTATGGTTATCAGATGAGCTCTTTGATCTCTTTGTTGTGGAAAACCTTTATGAGTTTTTTTCTTCTTGCTTTATTTATGGGTCTAGCCATTTGGAGATTTATAATTGTAAAGTGTGAGGGGTTTCTTTTAATATAATTTTCCCTTTTACCCAAAAAAACATCATAGAGCATTATAATTGTACTATTTACATGCATTATCATCCTAGGTATATTAAACACTTACTTGTTGTCCTTGATCTTGTTTCATCATAGTTCAATTGGTCCACCTAAGGTCTGACTGAAGAGAACATAACCTTTGTGATTCAAAAGAACCTTAAAGGTGCTTGTAAACACCACCAAACATTACTTAGATTTAAATAGTAGAATATCAAGCCACACGAATTTTAAGTCTTAAACATTTGTCAATTCATTCTTCTGATTACATGTTCAATTTTGTGCACTAATTCACTTCTTCATACACATAAATTAGATTTGTACACATAAATTTTTAAAAGAGTACAACACAATTAATTTATATATTTTGAAACACTTACCAAATTAGATTTTAAAATACCAACAATATAAAAAATCATTTCAATTTCTCCATAATTCGATTAAATACCATCTTCACAAGTGTTTTTGTCTGATGTTATCCGTCTCTTTCCTAGGTATCATATGCTTATCGTTTGGAATATAATTGTTCCGAGTGTTACAGCCAACCATATCATTCCCCTTTTTAAACGTTTCTATCACAAACATTTCCATGCACCTCCTTCTAAACCATGGAATAAGTATACGTTGACTTGACTCTCCTCCCATATTGTGTTTTAATTGTGTGTAGGAAGAATTTTAATTTGTTCTTACTTAATTTATTTCTTTTTCATAAATAGAAAAGTATGATTTATAAATATATGAAAACAACATGATAATTTAAATATCCATACAAAAGTATGATATATAAATATATGAAAACAATAGAAAAGTATGATATATAAATATATGAAAATAAAATGATAATTTAAGTAGAATTTTTTTATATAGTTAAGTTTAACTGATTAGTTCAAAAAAAATTAGGTTGGGAATTTAAATTTAAATTTCCTAATGGCAAATAGGTAGAAAGTTTGTAATATTATTTTAATTGTAATTATTATAGAATTATTTTATTTTTATATTATGAATTGTAAAAGTTTTTTTTTTAATTTATATATTATGATTGTTTTCAAAATATATTTATATTTTTTAACGAAAAAAGTTTATTTAATTAGTTGGGTATTTGAAAAAATAAATAATTCTAAAGTTAAGAAATCAAATTTTTTAGTGTAAGAAGGTATAAGACAATAACCCATAAAAGCATAACTCTTCTTTATGCTCTCACCCGTACTTGTTAAGCATCACAACAATATGCTTTGTTCTTATTTCGACATTTCCAATAGTGAAAGATCATAAAAAGAAATCATTTCATTCATATATATTAAGAACAAATATTATGTGAAAATCACACATACTTGATTTCATCGTTAGTTACCTTTATAAGTTAAAAAAAATCTAGATATATTCTAAAACTTAAATGTTTTACTCTATTTTTTAAAGGAAAATAAACTTTACTTAAAACTAAGTTTAGTCTAATAAAATGCATACATATAAATATGGCTAATTTAGATTAAATAATAAATGATTTCAAAGTGATATTATGAATGTTTTATAGTAGTTAACTAAATGTAGAAATATAAATATAAATAATGGTACTTAAATTTATAATTGATGTGCATATCACTTTTGATTTAGATATAATATGATATGTCTTAGGGCGTAGAAGAATGAAACTCAAACTAGTATTTGCCTTAGAACTAGAATATTTTGGTCAAGTCTAGGGATAAGGGACAAGTCCACAATTACATATCTATCTTGTACTTGTGAAATTTGTACTTTTATTATACACCTCACATGATGCACCTTAGCTTCTTTTAATATATATGAATGTGTGATATTTATAAATACCTTTGTAGGGGTGTCATTATGTCATAAGAGGACATGTTCTCTTAAGCCAACTCATGAAGATGTGTACAAATGATAAAAAAATAGCACTCTTAAGTCATGCATGTGCTACTAGGATGTTCGTGTAGAATTAAATTTCTTTTAGTGTACCGAATCAATTTTTTTTGCTCTTTAGAATGAGAGAGCGCTCCTGAATATTCAATAATCAAGATATGATTAGAATGGTTGCATTAAATGCATTTAAATATAAGGGCATAGTAACATATCACACAAACTTTTGTTTAGTTGGCTCTTGGAGGAAAGGGTAAAGGTTAGAATCAACTAATTTGATTTTTAAAAATTTGGTGAGATAAATCTATGATTGCAAGGATGTCCTCATGATCATGTCCTAGTCTTGAAACATGAAAGGGGTTGGATCATAGTAGATGAATGCGGGTGTATAAGTGTGATGAATAAGTGGATATGGTAAATGTATGGGGATGTTTAAATATATGAATGAGAGTAGGTGGTAAGTGTATAGGAGTGTGTAATGGGTGAATAGATAGTATAGAGAAAGGGATTGAATTTACACAAATTATACCGTATGCCAATATGTCTATGTATCAAAGCATTTTCCTCAAAATAGGCACAAAATTAAATGGGAGATGGATGGGTATGCGAATTTCACCATTACATTTTTCCCCCACTTTGAAGTACATGAGAATTATAGAATGATCATGCATCTAAAGGTATGCATTGGACACAAACATGCATGTGAAGCAAATATTGACAAATCAAAGGATATCACCGTGGGATTCATATAAAGTAAGACCCTATAAGGATATGATCATGTAGATTCACCTTTTGTGTATGTACCCTCCATAAGAATAAAATATTGTTCTCTCTAAGCACTTATAGTTATATATAAATTTAAACATGAAAATGTTAATAATTGAATACGATTATTGATAATTGGTTGTATTTGTGGGATAAAAGGAATTATAGAAATAGGGAAAAATAATACATAAAAAGTAAAATGCAATCTTTAAGCATGTAACAATATAATCATGTAAGCATATATAGAAATGGTTGTAAATATTGTATCATGTAACAATCATATAAATCTCAAAAGATAAGCATGATGAGCATATGGGGTGCTAGAGATGGTAATAATATTTTTTCCCTTAACATTGGCAAAGGATGGTGATGCAACCTTTAGTAGATTCATAAACACCCATGTAAGTATAATTTCATCAACTTGAAATAAAAGGAATGTAGCCACAATAATGCATAAAGGGGAAGCATGATGCTCTTAACTATTAAGATATGTTTTTGAAGGTGCAATATAAATGGGAAATGTGTGATGCTACCCAATGACAAAGGAGAAGGTGTGATGTCCCCAATATGGAAAGGGAAGTTGTGATGTACCTCAGTATGGAAAGGGAAGGTGTGTTACCCCCAATGTGGTAATATGGCTACTTGGGACTTGAATGAATTGTATGAGTGCAATAATGTAGGATGCAAAGGTGAAAGCTCATATAAAGGAACAACACCTCATACATATAAGATAATGAAACAAAGCCCAAATATATATATAACATGGGAAGATGTGAATTCCCCATGTGTAAAGATATGATAGTGATGACAAATGAAAAAGGGGATGTATAAGCTCATAGTTAATGTGTAATAATATAAATGGATAACCATGAAGGAATATAATGAAGTAATATGCATGATTGTGATCATTGAAGAATGTGTATAGTTAGACACCCCTAGATGGATAAATAGCATAATGAATCCCATGAAGTATGGGTAAGGAATGATTCCCCCAACATAATATGATAGATCTATAAGAATGATAGGATAAATAAAATATAATAAAGTATGAGGGGAGAATGGTGCACCCAACGATGACAATGCAATGAAGGTTCAACTATTATGGGAGAATACATGATGCCATTTATGTGGTCTTGAAGGCATATGGTGTAGCCATGAAGGTACAAAGTATAGATAGGGAAGGCATGATGTCCCCAATGTAACTTGACATAACCATGAACTTTTAACATATAAAGAGGGAAGACATAATGCCTCCAATGTAAGTCTAGATTCTAATTATATAACAAAAGAAGTGCATGATATAGAGGAAGCCATGATTTTCTTAATTGTAAGGATGTTGCAATGGAAACTCAATGTATAATGAGTGAAGGTATGATCCCTCCAATGTAAGGATAACTTTAAAAACGTGATATGATAGTGTAGGATCAAAAGTGTGGCCTCTAAAAGTATGGTATATTAATATAAGGCTCTATGTGTAGGTTCTAATAAGAATAATGTATTGATGTATGATCGATACTTAAGCTCTAGTAAATGTGACATATCATAGTAAGATCAATACATAGTCTCTAATAAGCATGACATAACAATGTAAGATCAATAGGAAATAAGTAATTATCAAAGGCTAAGAAACAAGCATGAGCATAAGAATATGATGTAAAACATAAAGCAATATGATAAAAGGGTAGAGGCTATGAAAATAAAGGAAAATGAGCAACTTGAATGAGAAAATACAAGTAAATGACAATGACAAATAAATTATAGACATAAGGAGGAAGTAAACAAGAATATGTGGATGTATGTTGATAAAGGAGACTCAAAATATAATGATATTGTTTGAAATTACATAGGATTTCATGAGGAACATTAATATATAACAATATTAATATTTGACTACTATTATAGGCCATGGAATATAACTACACTTATGACACAAATGTAAAAAGGGTAGACTCAATTTTCATATCACACCTCTCCCACCAAGAGGATTTTGGTCCCTAAAATATCACTAAGAATAAGAATAATTCGAATAATTTTGAACTCAATGATCCTTATTAGCATTGCTTGAAAAAACCCAAGTCTATTCATTCCCTAAGATAATGAATCAAACATGGTGACCCACCCCTTAATTAATCTAAGAAACACATGGGAAAAGAATGAAAATGAAAGTCATCTATATTGACCCTTAGAAGCATTTATTGAACCTCATGTACCTTACCTCCAAGCAAGTCCAACTTATTGGACTTAAGAGAAAACCAATAACCATCCTTTTCCCTTGTCTTCGTTACCCCTTCTAAGTATGCAACCTTACACATTACACATTCCAACTTCTCTACTCTTCAATAATTGCTACAACATCACAATATGAAATATATATTACAATTATAAAAGAGGAAAAATGTACAATGCAACAATGCATCAAAAGCATAAACATTTGCACAAAGCAGGCCTTTCCAAACTTGTGAAATTAGATGAAAGTAACACATTGTCTATATACACAAACACATACTATCATCAACAATGGAAAGAGAGTGCAAAAAAATAGAGTACCCCCCAATAGACAACTCCAAAAGGCATGTCTAAAATAAACCTAAAGTTACACACATTGAGAGTGCTAAATACACCTCCTTCAGTGGTTTGCATATTGTCCATCCTCATGGAAGACTCTCAAACCACAAGTGTCTAGTATTTGTCTCAAAAATTTCTACCACATGGAATATATTTATAAACATATATGCAATAGCTCTATCGATGTATATGACATCAAAATAACTTGCAATAATAATAAAATAAAAACCCTACACACAAGAGATGTGAACAAAATCTAAGCAAAAGCCCACTCTCATATCTCCTCCCCAAGTCATAAGGAAGGACCAATTCTAATACCACCTCCCCAATAAAATGATTGGCTTGACTAGCTCTAATACCACCTAATTCTTAAATTGAGGTAGCTATTCCACACTCTAGTCAACAACATACAAATTTGAATACGAAGCTCTCAAAAAACCTCAACATGCACCAACACCACGTATGATGGATGTCAATCTCCATGGCATGTGCAATCAATGAACAAAAATAAATAACTTAAACACATATGTGGGATAAAGATAACTATTGCAACCCACATAAATTACAATGCACTACATACTATTAGAGAAACTCTCAAATTGATAGGAAACCCCACTAAGATTGAGTATTTACCCCTCATTTTTCCACTAATCTATAAATATTATGTGTTTTTAATCACCCTCGAGGATTTTTAAAGCTCTACTTCACATTTTAATCTCCCACACACTTGCAAACTATCTTGAAGAAGACATGATTGCAACAATCTCTACTACAATAATTAAAAAAAGGACTACAACCTTAATAAAACAAAGCAAACTAAAACCCCCAACTTCAAATAAAGAACACTCACACACTATCCATTACAAATAAGAGAAACCTTATTGCAGGCTAAAAATATTTAGTAAACATGCCCTCTTAGCATCATAGAGCCCTCTCTTGCATTTGAAGCTTCCGTGACATGCGAGTACTCTTTACATGAAGGAAAGCTACTACATACACATGTAAGAAATCTACATTAGACTAAAAATCAATAGAATGAGCAGCTCCTCTTTAGGCATGATTTTTTTTATAAAATCCTTCCTCCAACCAAAGGAAAGGCCAAAAGGAAGAGAGACCAAAACATCACATGCTCTAAACCCCCAAAAGTCACTCTTTTTGGGTATTTTTGATACAAACATGGGTTTTTTCCTTCATACATTTGCTATTATGTTTGAGCAACATGCATGAAGTCTATTTTTTCACATAGGATGATTATACATCCTTAATTAGTTGCTAAAATAACTCTAATCATTTAAGTGGGTTAAGGACTGCCACACAAACTTTAGCACCAAACTATGCAACTTTGGTAGAAATTGTGTGAGCTTTAGTAATAACTTGTCATGCTTGACACCAACCTTCCCTAGGCCATCATTTCTTTATATTAACTTGAAACATAATGCCAATTTTTGTAATTGCATAAAATATTGAGAGGAACATAGATATGCAACAATACTCAACATTTTATCCCATTTGACTATTGCTATTAGCATTCTAATAGAGTCGCACCAATGACCTAGATGTCAGAAAATGAGACTTAATTTTTTTTTTATCAATAGGATAAGGCATAGGATCCAACTTTGCATAAAATTATGTCATTTGTCAATATTCCTACGTGTCAAAGCACTCTCCTCAAATAGACATAAAACTAAATGAGAAAATGACATGAGTATGCAAATTTCACATTAAAATTTAAAAACAAAAATTATGAAAGTTTTTTATAAAATATAAATAAAATTATTTAAATATAACTATACCCATAAATATATACACAATTATAAATATATAATTATATACAATAAAATACCTTTCTAGTTAAAAAATTAGGTTATTCAATAAATGTAAATAGTATAAGCATAAAAATAAAACAAAATAATAAAAGCATAATAATATAAATTTAATTGGAGAGTTGAGAAATTAATTGAAGTGTTATTTTCAAAATTAAATGATTGAGATGAGATTTAGCTCTTAGAACAATTATGAAGAATGATTGTTGATGTAATACATAATCAATTTGTCAAGTTTCATAATTTAATGTTCTTGATATGTTGTTGTCTTGAACCTTACATAGACAATAAATTCCTTACAAGTTGATCTCAACTAATGCTAGGTTGATTATAAGTAGCACATAAATGAACTCTAAGACATATTTTTGATTTGGCCAAATGTGAACTTTGCAACTTGATCCTTTGTGATCTTTACCATTTACTAATGTGTAAGGACTAACAATAATTAAAGATGCTTTAGGAAGTTGTTGGATTGTGAGGGTCAAGTTCTCCTTAATTAAAATCTTTGACAAACATACTATGTGACCTTAGATTAATGTTGGTGGACATTAAACATTTGTGCAAGTAACCTAGATGTAAACTATGATAAAAATACATTCTTTTTAGTGCTCCAAATTGAAGTGTTCATATAATGAATGCTCCTTGTAATTTATATTTCCTTGATGTTCCTTACGCTCTTGAATTCCATGATGTGTTTAAATGCAAACACATATTTGTCTTTAAATACCAAGGTATAATGAATAATCACACAAAAATGTGCAAAGTTGATGGCCAATGACTAGTGGAAAAGGTTGGGAGTTAGTAATGTAGATTTGGGCTTAATCTCACACAACTTAGGATTGATCACACATGCTACCAAATTGATCCAAGACAAAGAATGTGAGATCTCAAGTTAAAAATGCATACATAGAAATGTGGATTAATAATAAGATGAATGCATATAAACATGTGTAAATAGAACAATAATTAAATCAAATATATATACGTGTTGGTAGGCAAGAGTAAATAAATACAAATAAAAATTGAGAAAGAAACTCATATTAACACAAAAGTGTACCACTTTTCATTAAATAAATTCTACATTTACAGAAAAAACCAGCAACCATTCAATATCTGTACAAAACGCTAAATTCCTTTGAAAATTTCCCGTCGTAAACACATGCAATGCAATGAATGTATTGGTAGATAGTTAGGTGCGCACACATCAATCGCGAATCTACTCTGTCTACTCGTCGAGGGCGGATGCCCTTTTATTTGGGAGCAACAAACACGAGAGAATGCTCTAACCTTCATTGCGAAAGAGCCCACACGCGTTATCTGGGACACCCCTTGTTATTTTGTGGTTGTAGTCTGCGTATGCTACAACCAACAATCAAACAACGTGGCTCCTCCATTCCACCGGCTTCAGAAAGGTCTCTCAATAGTATAAAAATTCACACAATTGAGCGCCATAAATTTTGGCATTTCAGCGCGTTTAATTGTTCTCATCGTAGACATATTCATTTTCACGCAACAGGTGCGTTTTTGGACTGTGTTTATTTTTTTTGGGTATTGAAATTGATCCAATTTGTTGGAAGTAATTGGGAATGGTTGATCTTTATATTCTTGTTAAGGGTGCAATGGCTTAAATAACATGCTGATTTATGGCTTTGAATGTGCAGTGCACGATTGAATTCAGTCTTTTTAGTTTTCAGAGAGCCAATTCTTGCCGTGTGTGTCGTGTTCAGGAGAAACCAAATTCAGGTACATTCACTGCGCCGCTTTGTACCAGAATTTGAAGTTTTACACGAGCTTAACGTAGGCGCATTGAGTTTGGTGTAATCTTTTAAGGATAACCGTGGTAGAGACGTCACTGCCCCAGTGCCATGATTGGCGCGGTACCTATGTTGCTGATAGACTCGTCCTCAAATCCTGCCTTCGTGCTATCTTATTATTCAAGCATTTTTTCTAGGATTTAGGAGTTACTTCTAAGTATGCTCTTCTTGCATTTCGACCTTTTAAATTTACTGACAATCGAAAATACTCTTAATTGGTGGCTCTCATTTTGGATCAGAGGCAGTGAGACCTAGGGTTCAAACACTAGGATTGGAATCATAGCATAGTATTGCTTTGGTTTGGATGTTCCTGGTGACGCAAGGATCACACCAATTGAGTTGAATAACCACCTCTTAAACGGTTTCTTTCACAGACCCCTACATCATCTGATCTCAACAATTAGGAATTTTTCAATTTTGTGATGCCGAACGGAGAGGATTTTGTTATAATTCCCCATCAACAAGATGCCACGATAATGTTTCCAACTAGTTGTAGTAAAATTTCCTTCTCACCAGTCCGCGAGCTTGGTTGGCTGACCCACATGTTGTAGGGTGTTTGCTCAAAGGAGGCCATAGATTTGATTCTTGCCCTCTCATTAATATGCGTGGTTTGATTGGCAAGGTTCTGTTTACTTAGAAGCTTGGTCACAGCGTCAAACGCATGAGTACAATGTTTGAAAAATGTGTAAGATAATTGGAATGCGATGCTCCCTCGAGTTCCAGAAATGAAATCCTCAATTTATTCCATGTGTATTTGGGGTGGCAAGGTTCCCTTTACTCCCCGTGAGGTCAAAAGCTAGGAGTGAAATATTTGAAAAATATATAAGGTCAATGAGAAGCAATTTGTAAAATATATAAGGTCAATCAGAAGCCAATCTCCCGTTGGTTCCGCAAGGGCAGTGGCTTGAGAAACAATCTTTAGTTCCTTCTTCTGACAATATTACACCATTTGTTTTGGGGACCATTTCGAGTTAGTATAAGGCATTTCTGAAAAGCAACCTTTAATTGATTCTTCTTAAAATATGATAATTATGGGCATTGTGATACTTCGAAAGCTATTGACATTTTATGTTTTCTATTTGGATTGTAAACTAATTCGATGCATGTCTTTTCACATCCAAACCATATCAATGAATCCATTCAGATGAAAGTGTGCACAATTAATAGTTATTCAATTCTTGAATATCCAAGTGATTCTTCCTATCTTTTTGAAGAAGATTTTAGATCCTTGCATATATCAATTGGAAACTGCATTCACATACTACTTTTACTTGAGAGGAGAGAATCTATGTTTTTTAGTTGGATTAACAGGTAGAGTGTACTTAGCTATGTGGAATTTCTCATCTGTCATGGTGCAAGTGTTAAAGCCAAGGTTTCAATGGGTTTTTAAAAATCTCATCAAGAGCATCCATTGTTGGAGTTATAAAAGAGCTCATAGGTGCAACAATCTAATCAGCAAGACTAAACACCTTCCACAAGAGAGATGCAATGGAAAGTATTGCTATATTGTCAGAAAACAATGAATATAGTAGAAATACAATACAACAAGATGACCTTGCTATAAAGGCAAGGATAAAACCCTAGAACTAACTAAGATCATGACAAGTATCTAAATCCTATGTCATGAGATTAAAAATAACCTAAGTAAGCTAAAGTAACTAGGTGTGAATAGGTTCTAAAGTTAAACTAACTACATAATATACCTTTGTTCACACCAGCATTCATCTTATAAAGACTTCCACAAGCTAGAATTATTTTGGAGAATTTTTTTCATAGATTTCTTCTTGGAAAGCTCAGAAAGAGTGATGGATGTCTCAATTTAATGGGTAAGCTACTGTTATTTGGCTATGTGTATGATAAAGGTGATGGAATTATTTGCTTACTTGACAATAATTTGGTCAAGTTATGCTTAAACACTTTGATTACTCGAGTATTTATAGAGGGTGCATTGTCATTGTGGTAATTTAATAGTGTGCCAATTCCTAAGTTGCCAGTTTGGGTACGGGTTTGGGGTTTAGGTATGTTGGTATTGCTATTTTTTTCCCAACAATGTGTATATATACAGGTAATGGCACTACAGAAGAAAACAAGGATATGCAGGGACGTGTCCCCTGCCTTTTTGGATGTGTATCCATACTGTAGGGATGTGGGATGCCTTGGAAACATCCTCCTGTATCCCCTAATGCCCAGAATTCATTGGAAATGTCCTGTAAATGGGTGGGAAATGGCAGAAGAAATCAAGGATGGCTGGCTGTTCCCATATAATAAAAGTCAGAATTATAAAAAAGCCCAGGTTGACTAAGAAAAAAAAGCGCGTTTATCGGTAGGTCCTCACACCACTTTCAGCCCTAAATGCCTTCAACACAGCCTTGTTTATTCATTTCAATGATATTATTCTTCATCCCAGCTAGCCACAGCAAGTTGGAGGAGAAAGAAAATGAACTTAATGTTTAAAGTTAAGTTTGAATTTTTGAGGCAATAGCAGCAGTGAAGGACAAAGGAGAAGAAGGGCAGAGGTAAAAGCTGTTGCTATTAACTGTTAAGTTTTTTTTTTTTAATATTTTTTCAAATATCAAGTTAAAATTTAATTATTATTTTTGGCATTTTCAGTTTGCAATAATTTTTCGCAAAACACATAACAATATGAGCAACAACAGTGAGAGTGAATATGAAACAAATAAGGGTTGTACTCGGGGGTTCATCAGGGTGTGGGACTGGTATGGGTGAAGTAGGATAACCCATTTGAGTGCCTTTTTGACCTCTTGAAACATTATTCAAAAGGTCCTTTCAAACCCTCTAAACCCCTTCTCCAGTTTGTAACAGCTTTAGACAGACAAAGAAAAATATTTGGGGCAATATAGTGGTTGTGTCATATATGGAACAAAGATTTTAAAGGGAGCTACATGAAGGTATATTGTCACCTCTTGGACATTACGATATAGGGGGTTAAGGTTTGTCTTGAAAGAAAGACAGCTGAGGTCTAGAGATTGATTGTATCATATATGCAACAAATATTTCAAAGGGAGCTACACTGGTATATTGTCACCTCTTGGGCATTAAAAAGATAGAGGGTTAAGGTTTGTCTAGAAATAAAGACGACTAAGGTTAATAGATTTTGTATGAAGGGCAACACAAGGTCTAAGGACATGCCAATGGCAGTAGAGTCTACACAATTAGCTATGCCATCTAGTTGCTAGTGGCAGTGGTGATGTTTCTACAAGAGGTAAGAGGAAGAGTAGTGGTAGTTAGAGGGTGGGGACAATTGCATATTAATCATAGAAGTGGCAGAGTCTTCCATTGTCAATTTTTTCTTTGCCCATGCCATCCCATGTCATGTGATATGTTCTCCCTATTTCAAACAAATGTTCAAAGGTGCAATTTCTATTGATCTCTAATTTACTTTCTTGGAGAAAATAAACTACGCACTGCCCTCATTGATAAAGAATATTGTAAGTTGAATTTGGTGATGGAGGACATGAGGTAGACTTGGATGAAAGTGGGCTGCTCTATTGTCGTGGATGAGTGGATCGATATTACACATCAGCGACTCATCAACATCATAGTCATGTGTAGTTGGCTCTTATTTTTTTAGAGTTGTTGATAATTTAGGGAAGCACAAGGATGTGGACTTCCAATTTCAGATTTTGAGAGAGGCCATAGAGGAGGTTGGGACCTCAAATGTTGTATAGGTGGTCATTGATTTGACATGTGTGTGCAAGTTAGCATGATGGTGGAGGGTGCTTACAAGCATATCTTTTGGACTCCATGTGTGTTCATTTATTGAACAATGCATTGAAAGATAGGGAAGATAGATTGGGTGAAGAAAGCTGGGGTAGAAGCTAGAGATATTCAAATGTTCATTTGCAATCACCACACTTCACTTGCTCTCTTCAAGATTTTTTCGAGGAAGGAATTCCTCAAATTTGCGGAGACTAGATGTGCTAGTTACTTCAATTTGTTAGAGAGGATTGAGCTTGAGGTAGATGGCTTGATGCAAATGCTACTGAGGGAAATGTTGTGAAACAAAAGTTCCTTGATCCTTGATGACAATTGTTGGTCCACTATAAGGTAAGAGATTTTTGAATTTTTCATTGAGTTTTTAATTTATTAAATATTTGTAACTTAATCTTATTTTAATCTTTTTTGAAATTTTTGTTTGCAGATACGTTTGCTCCTTCATTTCACTTGTTGTAGATGCCATTAGACATGTTAATATAAATTCTCCTAATCTTGAAGAGATTTATGAGACATTTGACAACATGCTTGGGTAGATGAAGTGAACAATTTATTACAAGGATCCTAATATGGGGTTATATAAGAAGCATATCAGGCCTATTATGATGTGGTGGTGGAATGCTATGAACACTTTGCTTTATATGTCAACCTTTGCTCAAAGTCCCAAATGGTATGCACTAAAGACGGGGAAAGTGCTTCCTTTTGATGATGAAGAGGTGAAAGAAGGTTTAATCATTAATGACGGACATTACAAAGATGTATTCAAGTGAGGAGTCAATTTTACTTTGAGCATGATGGTTGCCTTTGCTAATCTTTATGGTCTAACATTCAACAATCCATAAGTGAAGGTAGACAAAGCTAGATTAGCTCAAAGTTCAAATTGTTCCTATTGGATGGTGGACATGGCATGGCAAGGATACACCAAAGTTAAGAATACTTGCCATTTGCCTACTTTAATAGGTTGCTAGTTTCTTTGTTGTAGAGAGGAATCGGTCACATATAGCTTCATCCACTCTATCAAGAGAAATAGGCTTATCTCTCAACAAGTAGAGAAGTTGGTAGCTATGCATGGTGCCTCGTGGCTTTAGGATTGATGGACTCTTGAATATTGATAGATTGAAGTTGATTTCGAAGATGCCATACATATTGATGAGGAATTACAAGAGGGATTGGTGGGTGTTCCATTGGATGAGGTAGCCCTTGATACTAGTAGTGAATTAGATTCGGAGTCTAATTTTGATTTAGGCAAGGATGATGTATTAGCATATCAGCAATAGATCTTAGATTGTCTATAGTTTGTCAATTTGTACTTGTAGCATTTTGGCTTTTTCATTTTGTTGTATTATCTATATGCACATTGGTAATGAAAACTCATATTGAAATGATTAGACCATGAAATTTTGTTATTTTGTGTGTCAACTCATGTGAATATGTAGTTTAGCTCTAATATTTTGTAACATGGTTCTATAATGTATATGTGGAATATCTTATATATGAAAATTGAAATTTTCTATATTTTTAAAAATTTCCTTGTTTTTTTAATTTTTTGTCCCTCACCATCCTCTAAAAAAGGCTTCTTGTCATTGAAATGTGCCCCTTGTTTTCTACTGCGCTAGTCTTGGAAACTTGGTGCAACATTGGAAGAAAATTGTGGACAAAATTTATTCTCATGCCAAATAAAAAATCAATGCTAGAGAAAATGTTGTTTGCTTCCCAATCACATTCTTCTTGTAGGAAATTTGATTTGGGGTTTAAGCTCCCACATTCAACATGCTTTCCATAGTATGTGACATTCACGTTTCAAGTGTGTCATACTCTTTTTCTTGAAAATACAATGTTGTGCTAACAATAAATGAGCATGTAATAAAAATCTCTTAGAAACACAAGTTAGAATGATTGTTTTAAAACTTTAAAAATTCTTTTTTTAAAGTTTGAACATGTTTCTTTGGTTGGTTGTGGGTTTTCCTAGAAATGGCCAAGCATGGCCTTGCTGTCAGGGTACTCTATGGGTACATCTAGGAATGTACCCACAAGGTACTTAGGATGGTAGGGCCATGCCTTGGCTATCCCAAATGTGTACTTGCACTCACTCTCACTTCCACTCCTCCCAGTTTTGTTGTGGCTCTTGTCTAGTATGGTGATGTGACTAATTCTAGTAGGACCTAGTGACATGGTCTATTCAACTAAAGTACAAAGACCTAGTCACATATTGGGTGAACAATAGTTTGATTTCTTTTTTCACATGCCCCAAGCTATCTATATCTTGAATATAGTAATAATGATTTATGTGGCAATTGTATCCTTGCACGTGCACATTATTTTTTATACAATTAATAGGTGCAATTTTTCTTTTTATTCAATCAAAAGAATTCATTTGCTTGTGAAAATAATTCTAGTTTGTTAATTAAAAATTCTGTTAAGAGTGTTACTTTTGATATTCATTGCAAGGTGGTTTGAATGGGACTTGGTAAGAAAGCAAAACAATTAGTGAAAGCCATTAAATCATATATTTATAGGAAATTGCAAGTAACCTTTCAAACATTTCCAAGTGTATTGATTTTTTAGTGATCCAAATAGGGATATGATTTTTTACTAAACCACATGAGATTATTTTGGAGACTGTTTTCTTGAAAAGATGGGATAACCAATGGCAAACTGAGAAGTAACTCTTTGAATTAAGTGTTAGAAACTTAGAAAGAAAGATAAAAATATTTGGGATTCCAAAGTAGATGCTTAATCTAGATTTTAGATTTGACAAATCATAAGTGTTATATTTTTTTTAAGAGGCATATGTGGGAAGGAGCTTTGATCATTAAATTGTGATAATGTTTTGTACTTATTTTTACATGAAACTTTCCATTTTTTCTTGATTGGTAAATTGAGGGTTCTATTGAGGTCCTCTTTAATGAAGTTTTAACTTATTGAAAAATCAAATTTGAGCCATGCACATATTACATTACAAAGCTATAGCTTTTTTGTTAACCTAGAGCTACAAAAAGGGGGTCTAAGATAGCCTAAACCCAAAGCCTCAACCTAAGCCCAAGGACCAACAATCCCAAAAAATGCCATTTGGGTGCCATGATACTACCATGCTGCACCAATTGCCACTCAAAAAAGGACTTGCTTGCTACTTTGCACCATCTACTACTTGATTGCCTCCTCCCATTTGCTACCACTAATGGAGGGGCTAGCCTCACCATCCTAGTTTTCCTTCACTAGCTCAATGGAGCATCACCCTTGATTCCAAGTAGGGGCATTGTATAGAGTAGATAAGTCCCTCTCTAGAGGGGGGAAGGGAGCATGAACATGCCAAGAACCCTCAAAATTAATGCACCACCCTTAGATTATCCACCCACTTGGCCAATTCCTTATAGAAGGATTCAAACTCTTCCATTTGCTCATATACCATTTGAATATCCCTCCCATAGTTGAAAACTTGGACTCAACAATTACTTGGTAGGCCCAAATTTTCAAAAACTTGGGACTCACCAAAAACTTAGGGTAAAACCCAACAACAATAACTTGGCAAATTTATTGAACATTTGAAAATACATAAATTTTAAAAAATATTCTTCAAAAACACATATTACTAATTACCATCATAAATAAATCTGAATTAGAGTTTAATACATATCATAGATCAAAAAATGAGTTCAACCTCTAAATTAGTTACAATGCCACTTTGACTAGCCATGCCATATGTAAAAGTTGCCCCATCTAAAGATATTTTTGGCAAGTAGTTGTGCGATAATTACATCTTAGTCAGCACACTCATGAGTTATATCCCAATTTCTTTTCACCCCCTCATTGTAATAAAGTTTTTTATGTGACAAGATATTGATAAATGGTGGGGGTTTGGGAGTGGCAACTCTAATGGGGTTGAGGGGCAGTGCCCCTGGTGGGGGTCTAGGGGTAAGGCTTCTAACAAGGTTGAGAGGTAGTGCCCCTGGTGGGGGCCTCGGGGCAACACCCCTAGCAAGGTTGAGGGGCAACACCCCTCATGGGGGTTTGGGGGCAATCCTCCCAATGAAGTTGAGCTTGGTCCATTCCCACCAAGCCCAAATTAAGACCTTTGAAACCACATAAACCCTCGTGGCGCGTGCCATTTTTATAATTTTATCACTTAAGGGAAAAATTAGGTATTTGGCACATTTTTGTTTATAAATGTTTTAAAAAGATGATTTTTTTTTTCTTTTTCTTTGGGCAGCCCTTCAATTCCCTTGGGTTCATGTGCTCTAAATCCTCGCCAATTTAGATGAGTTTTTCATAAAAAACTTTGAGTTATTGTTTTTGATGAGTTATAACCATAAATTGCCGCATGTTTTAAAAAAAATTGTTGATGAGTAACTTGCTAGGGTTTTTGACTCTTTTGCAAGTACTTTGAGTTTTTCAACTATGATCCCTCCTAAGGGTCACAATTTCTTCTTAAGAACTCCAAATTGGACTCCCTTTTGGTGGGTAAGATCCTTCTCCTCTAATTCCCTTTAGTCTAGGCATAAAGAATGACAACAATTGCTTAAGAATCCAATCTTGCACTTCATGTTTGCCATTGCCACTTTTCTCAAAAATCTTCTATGACGGATGTGTTAAACATGACTCTCCTTGTGTTAGCCGATCCCTCCTTGCCTATAATGTTCTTAATGAATTTAAGGGAGGACAAATATGGAGAGAAGAATGTATTGTTCAACCTTCGATCCAATACAACACCTCCATAGTGAGAGTCTCTACTTTTCTAAAAATGCATAAGCAACTTCATCTTAACATACGCCTCTCCAAATACCCTCATCGCAGCCAAAAAATAAACCAAGGAAAGCATCGAGAAAAGAAAGAAATTATATTAATGCCCATAAATGACCAAAAGTAGTTCAATG
Source organism: Sequoia sempervirens (assembly GCA_007258455.2). Classification (NCBI taxonomy): domain Eukaryota; kingdom Viridiplantae; phylum Streptophyta; class Pinopsida; order Cupressales; family Cupressaceae; genus Sequoia; species Sequoia sempervirens. The sequence goes on from VDFB02321870.1 coordinate 43,628, forward strand.
GGACCAAAGGATACAATAGTTAACAATAGAAAACTCTTGGAAGAGAGAACTATAGAAGAAAAATAATAAAGATACATAAGACAAAATAAAGCATTGTGCCACTAACAAATAGCAATTAAGGGTGAATAGGAGCCTCCAAAACATGTGCCAATGAAGACTTGAAGGAAATCTCATTGGCTATCTCTATTGGTGTCTGAATTGGAGGAGTCATCTGAGCCATCATTGGTCATTGTGAAAGATTTGATAATGCTTGCTTGGGAGTATCCAAGGTCAGAGAGGCCAGGTTGGGAGATCCTAGGAGGAAGCAAAACACTTCCTCTAGAAACTCCCCTAACATCCAAGGTTGGTTTAGCTCCCATTGTAGAAAAGGAACTTGTAATATGAGTTTGCCCTTGTGGTCTAGCGAGCAGCTGGTAAGTAGTAGATTCATTTCACCACAATGGGGTTAAGTCATGCTAAGGGGAAGGAGCAGAACTTTGGTGCTAAGGGAGAGTAGGTTGGGTAATCTAAGTAGTAATAGTGCATTGAGAGAAGTGCCACCTAATTGATATATCAACTCTAATGTGTGAATTACTAGTATCCAAAGGGTGTTTTGTGTTGCTTGTTTTTTGGGTGGGATGCAAAAAAGAGGTGATCAAATGGGGGCTCTAGAGCCTCTAGAGTCCCTTGTAGAGATTTGTGTCAGAGGATAATGGCCTTGCAAAGAAGAATTGCTAGGCATCACTGGTCTGAATATTTGAAGAAAGTAGATAGAGTATTGAATATCTGAATATCTAAAGGAAGTAGATAGAGAGATAAACACAAAATCTGTATGGACAAACCTTCCATATGAATTTCTTCTTGCATGTGCTATGTAAGGGGGACACAATTATACCTAATTATTATTCTTGAACTTGCTTAAGGTGATTTGTCATGCTTCCTTGGTAGACACCTTTATTAAGTAGGGGAGCTATGATGGGGTAATAGGTACCTCATGCATGTGGGCCTAAGCCACACCCAAAGAGTAAAAGACCCAGGATGTTATGTCCCCTTTCTAGAGCTGAAGAATTGATAATTTTATTTTAAGGTGGGCCTGACAATTTCATATTTAAGGGACAACTTAATAATATTTTAATAATTAATTTAAAAAGTGTTTTTTTAAACACCCAATTATAAAATTTATTTTTAATACTTTGATGGAAAATTTAATCGAAGGCCCTGTTTTGGAAAGGTTTAAAAAGGTGGCACTTGGCTTCATTTGGCATCATGATTTCAATTGGCATTTTTCACTTTGGAGTTTTGCTTTTAAATTTGCATCCATGGACAAAAACCCTTGGCTGTTTCAGAGATCTAGGAGGACAGAGATCCTATTGAATTTCTACTTTGGAGGTGAGGACAAAAACCCTCGTCTTTGGCATTGACAATTCCGCATGGGGGTTGCATGATGAGGTGATTTGGAGATTTTTTGCATATTTTCAGGTTGAGCAATTTTGATTTGCAAACAAATATTGAAGGAGTTCCATCATTGATTTTAGAGTATATCCCTAAATCCAATGCTGATTTGGTGATCCGCATCAATCCTTTGAGGATCTGCAGCATTCCTCATATTTAACTAGGGAGATCGCAGAAAATCTACAAACTAAAGTAGGGCAACTGTTATAATCTAGGAGCGCAATTGTTAGAGGAGGCTTCGAGGCTGATCTTGTAGTCGCAAATCCCAATCTCCACCTTGTGCTCCATTGCATATCGTTGGGGGGAGCTGCTGTGAAAATAGGTGATCGCTGCAGACCAGGGCACATTTTGGAGGTGCGTTAGCACATACCAGCTGCTGCTAGTGATGTGCAACACCTATTTATGACTATAGTAGATTGTGGGAGGCATTGCCAAGCATTAGATCTCATACATGCCTGCTAATTCATCTGTAATAGGGGTCTAAGCGTATTAGTTATCATTCTGTGTATGAGCTGCACTCTGTGACAACTATCATCGCAGCCTACAAGCTGATTTTTGAACAAGTGTGGTCACATGCTTACTATCCAGGTACGAAGAGGTATTTGGAAGGCATGTCATTGTATTCTCAAAATTGCTGAATAAGAGTAAAGATCTTAATATTCCTAAGTCGATATTAGAGTGTTATTATATCAGCATTGTATATCAGATATCTTTCATTAATCAATTCCAGTTTGCTTTTAGTATTTAACTGGAAGTTCAAATTGATGAATCTGAATATTATGATATGAGGGGGAGTACCATATTGTTATATTTTCTATTGCTATTTGCATTTCTTGTTGTTTTAGTTTGTAAACATTAGAAAAAAATACAAAAAAATCTATATATTCCAAAAATACAGAAAGGGGACATTATACAGGAGCTTGGCCAAATTGTGGCATCAATCTGAAGTTGAAACATTGGAGATCTTTAAGAGACATTGTTTGAGACCAAAAAAGAAAGAAAGACTCTCCAAAGAATCAAACCTATCATTTATTAGCACCAAGAACAGCTGTAGATCAATTCTCACATTTGCTAGAAAATCTATGCCCCTGTGCCCTTCTTTGAAGTAATAAATGAAGAAGACCTCCTAATTCGTGTATAGTGAGCAGGCTTTTGAAATCCCATTATTGTGCATCCAAATCTATTTAAACCCTTAGCAAGCCCTAAGATTATGATCCATGAATCACCTTCTACAATCAAAAACCTTCTTCTAGACATTGTAGGCACCTTCAATCCTTTCAACAAGGCTTCCAATTTTTCTTTGTTATTGGACCTCCTTCCTAAGAAAAGGGAGCAACCTCTGATGGGCTTGCCCTCCTCATCTCAAAGAGGGAAGCTAGTCCCTACTAGGGCTTGGGTTACCCCTAGAGGCATTGTCGAAATTCAGCTTCATAAACCCAACCAAGGTTTTTTCTAAGCTACTAGAGATCTTTTCCTTCAGTTTCAATTACCCCTTTAATGTGGACAAAACTTTCCATTTAAGCATTAGCTCTAATGTAAATTTGGTTTGAATATACGTGAAACATGTGGTTATTGACAAAAATAAAGTATGTTGATGTAGGATGATTGAGGATATATTTTATTGGCCTTTGATTGTCAATAAAGAAGAGTGGAAGGGTAATTCAAAAGCATGGCTAGACAAGAAGTAGAATTTGAGTACAAATTTTCTTTTAACTGAGGATCTAGTCTAGTAGAGAGAAGGAAACAAAAACAAAAAGATAAAGAAAATCAAAACTAAATGGTTCATGTAGATATTAAGAATTAATTAATTAATGGACCATGCCAGTTTTCAAAACAAATGATAGTCAAGAAGGAAAGAATGTTATTTAAGAGAAGTGAACACATTTTTTATCTTGGATGTAATGTCCCCTTTTGGGAAATTCCTAATTTTAGGCCTGCAAAACAATATTATTCACTAAGAACTGATATTAGTAATATTAGGTAACAATAAAGTATGATAATATTCAAATCTATACATAAAACATCATAATATTTAGATCAATAAATCATAATATCATTAATATTTGGATCAATGCATCACAACATATTTCTTGCAGCCAATCACATCATGAATTCCTTGGAAATGTTTGCAAATGACAACCTCAAGGCTGGTCATCCTTGTATAGCAAGAGCATGGAAGGGGGCCGCCCTTCCATCCCTCAGTCCACCTTGGAGGCTGGCTGTCCTCCTCGATTAAGCTCAAGAGCACAAAATTGGATTTTTCGGTTCATTTGGTCTTCCGGCCCATGAGTATGACAAAACCTCCATTCCATCCATCTTGGGGCAGCATGCTTGATAAGACACATGAATACTGTCCTCTTCAACCAAGACCAAGAGCATGAAATGGATTTTTGGTCCATTCAGCCTCCTGGTCCACAAGCATGGCAGGATCTTTGATCCATCCATCTCGAGGTGGCATGCTTGATGTAGAGAATTTCTAGTCCTTCAGCTCTCGTGAAGTTGGAAGGCTGGCCATCCTTCCTCTTTGCAAGACACTTCATCAAGATATGATTCCTCAAGAAATTTGCTAGAATATTTCTAAATAAATACTTATTGATGAAATGATAAATTTACTCTTAAATGGCTGCCACCAATTATATTTCAGAATATTATCAATGGCTGTTCTCAATCTCTATTCCAAAGAGATGTTTTATTTTTTCTTATTCTTATTTTTCCTTTTTCCCACTTCATGCCTTCTCCACAAGGAAATGATCTCCCTTTTCTATCTTATTATTGAGGGAGTCACAACCTTCCATATTTGAAGGAGTCACAACCTTTCACATTAGGAGTCACAATCTTTCAAAATAGAAGTCACAATATTTTACATTAGGATTCACATAATATTTATTCTTAATTCTTTCTTTCTTCCCTTCTTCTTGTGGAATGAGCCCTCCTTTATACCTTATTGGTGAAAGAGTCACCACCTTTCACCATCTCTGCCCTTGAAAAAGTTACAGCCCTTTATCTTTAACCATTGTCTTAGATCTCTTAATTTAATTTTAATTAAATCCTTTATAGAATTTCTTGGTTCCCTCCTTTATTTAATTTGCCTATGATTATAGTTTTAAGGTGTTGTGATCATAGTACTTGGTGGGGCATGACAGTCCGCCCTTCCCAAGATTGCTTGCCCTCAAGCAATTTTAAATTGGTTATTTTATTTTATTTTGTTTATTTATTTATTATTTATTTTTTGAATGGTAGACTTATTAAAAAGTAATAATTTGAACTATGTAAGTTGAGAAATTTGTAAAATTGATTAGTAACATAACTTGTTTTTTTTTGATCCTCAGGCTGGTAGGATCAAAGATCTGATACCAATTGCAATGTTCCTTTTTGGGAAATTCCTAATTTTAGGCCTGCAAAACAATATTATTCACTAAGAACTGTTATTAGTAATATTAGGTAACAAGAAAGTATGATAATATTCAAATCTATACATAAAACAGCATAATATTTAGATAAATAAATCATAATATCATTAATATTTGGATCAGTGCATGACAACATATTCCTTGCAGCCAATCACATCATGAATTCCTTGGAAATGTTTGCAAATGGCAATCTCAAGGTTGGTTGTCCTTGTATTGTGAGAGCATGGAAGGTGGGCTGCCCTTCCATCCTTGAGTCCACCTTGGAGGCTGGCCATCCTCCTCGACCAAGCCCAAGAGCACAGAATTGGATTTTTGGTCCATTCGGCCTCCCGACTGACTAGTATGGCAGTACCTCTAGTCCATCCATCTTGGGGTGGCATGCTTGATAAGACGCATGAAGATCGTCCTCTTCAACCAGGCCCAAGAGCATGGAATGAATTTTTGGTCCATTTGGCCTCTTGGCCCACAAGCATGGCAGGATCCCTGATCCTTCCATCTTGGGGTGGTGTACTTGATATAAAGAATTTCTAGTCTTTCAGCTCTAATGAACTCGGAAGGCTGGCTGTCCTTCCTATTTTCCAGACACTTAACAAATTCAAGATATGATTCCTCAAGGAATTTGCTAGAATATTTCTAAATAAATACTTCTTGATGAATAAATTTACTCTTAAATGGTTGCCACCAGTTATATTTCAGAATATTATCAATGGCTGTTCTCAATCTCTATTCCAAATAGATGTCTTATATTTCTTATTCTTATTTTTCCTTTTTCCCACTTCATGCCTTCTCCACAAGGAAATGATCTCCCTTTTATATCTTATTATTGAAGGAGTCACAGCCTTTCATATTTGAAGGAGTCACAACCTTTCACATTAGGAGCCCCAATCTTTCACAATAGAAGTCACAATATTTCACATTAAGAGTCACATAATATTTATTCTTAATTTTTTCTTTCTTCCCTTCTTCTCATGGGATGAGCCTTCCTTTATAGCTTATTGGTGAAAGAGTCATCACCTTTCACAATCGCTGCCCTTGGAAGAGTTGCAATTCTTAATCTTTAACCACTGCCTTAAATCTCTTAATTTGATGTTAATTAAATCCTTTATAGAATCGCTTGGCGTCTTCCTTTATTTAATTTGCTTATGATTATAGTTTTAAGGGGCTGTGATCATGGTACTTGGTGGGGCATGACACCCCCAATGGGGAAAAACCAGCTTGGTTGTAGCAACTGCATTGCTACCAAATTATTATTAAAAGCTCGACAAATACAATGAATTGTTAAAATACAATATACCCTTGCTCCAATTGGTTATGCATACACTATGAAGTCTATTGATGAATTACAATTGGAATTCTTCTTCTTAATGTTCTACAACACTCAAATCTACCTCACCTCTGACAAAATCCAAATTCCCTCTTGTCCATAAATAAGCGCTGGGATTTCCTCCTCATGTGCTAGGAGGTCCTAAAAGCAGAACTGGAAGGAGAAACGTTGGTCTGCTCATTTTAAATTCCATCTATTGGTGTCAGGACAAAACTGCCACTTTACTCACCATGGCGATTATGAGACTGCCACAGTAGTTTTGAAACTGTCCCCAATTGAGAACCAGCAGTTGCGCTCTGCTGCATTTGCCAGGTTGTTTCTGAGAGCTGTGACTACTAAAAGTGTTTCCACTGAGAAATTTGTTTTTTCTGATCCTTTGTGGATCAGTAAATGGTTCATTCATTGTGAAAATAGAAAAATCAAGCTAAACAGGTAAAGGAAAATGTCATATATGTATAAGTGATGGAAGAAAGTTGCGAAAATGTTTACAGAGAAATGAAAGCAATCCAGCAAAAGTGCACTTACAGATGATCATATAGCTATTACAAAGAAATTAGGAAGTGTATCTTTATGTGCAAACTATATTACAAATACTCAATCATGCATCTGACTAGGTGGTGAGTATTGATTTTTTTTTTCCTAGTGAGCAATGTTGAAGTTGAAGAGAAGAATGGCTTTTGTAGGTCACAATCCATTTAAAACACTACCCTATATTAAGTAATATGAATGCTGAAAACATATTTGTTTGTGATGATTGAATTTGTTTATCTAGTCTTATGATTCAAGAAACTGATGTTTGGATTATGTCCATTAATGGAACTGAGATAGAGGACATCTCTGTTCCATTTTGACATGGGGTCAACATACGTTATTTTCTGCATATGACATTCTTTGTATCTTTGGCGTAAGATCATTCATGAGGGAATAGACAGTTATCCCCTAGCATTTATGAATCACCACATTACTGTAGCATTTCAAATCACAGTGCACTCCACAGAGAACATATCTCTGAATTCTGTAGTAATTGGCACCAAAGAG
>VDFB02321871.1:0-34796 GCA_007258455.2 Sequoia sempervirens
AAAAGGTCAAAACAACTAGAATAAACGAAAAATAAACTCTGCGAAATTAAATCTTCGATGATCGTAAAACAAGACAACAAAAATGGAAATGATATGGATTGGAACTATAACAAACATTGCTTTTTTAATAATCACAAGAAACTAAATCTATTGTGCACACAGATAACTTTTTAAATAATATTTCTGTAATAAATATGGGAAATTGGAAATCAAACTTCCAAATGAGGCAGCATTGGTTTCTACAAGATCTTTTCAGAAGGCAACCACACATGCAAATATAAGGAGAAACCAATAATGAACAAGCATGAGAGACAATATGGTACAAAACAAAAATCATGCTGCCCTTACCCAAATCTAGAGTAACTTCAGTACTCATTTAAAAAGTTAAAACTAGCAATATCATCAAATAAACAAAATTGGTGTTGGCAATTTGTCCAGTGTATATTGTCGGGCAGATACTCTTTACAAGGGAAGTTTTTGCACACACACAAGGTGAATCCATTCCATCATGTATGTCATGTATGTGGAAGAATATAATGGTCAAAGCGTCCCTCAAGATGGTAAACGAGGGAGCAACGACGTCCAACTGAGAGCATCTGACTGACTTATTACATGTTACACATGCCCAGCTTTTGAATCAGCTCAAAAGCAACAGATAGGCGAGGATCTAAGATATAACTGCCTTAAAATGACCTCCCATAACCCACTAAAAAGCAACTTTAACATGCTATACTACCAATAGTGCTTACAACGATATGTGGTATACAAAATGAACCACAGCTGCATGACACGATAGTACTATTCCGCCACTGGGAACAGAAAGATGAAGATGATCGAGACTCAGGAACAGAAAAATGAAGATGATCTGGACTTGGGAACAGAACAATAAGTATGATCTGGGCTCAGGATGGTTCATAAATTCAATTGATCAACCAAAGCGAGCTATAATGAATACACCACCACTTTCACATGTGTTGCATTGATTGATCTAGTTATTGATGGATCGTGAGTAAATTAACGCACCTGAACAAGATCCCTGGATAAATCTCTACATATGCCTACTTTGCATGTAACCAGTAAGGAACGGTGACGGATGATAACATCAACATAGTATAACAGAATCCAAAAACTTTATCATCTCTGAAAGTGATTGTTATCAGCAATAAGCGATCTCCAGACGTTGCCTACGTATTTGTCTAATAAAGATGCAATAGTTGCTTGGCATGTAATCTAAAGCTTAGATAAAATAGATAGAATTGTTTTAAATACATTAAATGAGAAGACAAATAGAATTGCAAATGCATTACTGTAATATATCTTGATCAAGAGAAGACAAATGCCACAATATTAAAATATAAGAAATCCCACCACCTAACTTCGGTACAGATGGATATAACAGCACAAGGAAAGCCCCAAGAACATCCAACACTCCAGCTCACTAGATCCGACATAGATGTAACGAAAATAACTTAAAATAAGAGAGAATCTGGCCAAAAAAACTGAAAAAGCAGAAAAACACAAAAGGAAAACACAAAATCCAGCGATTCAAATAAAAAGCTTTTAATATCATTTCAAGCTTCCTTTAAACCACAATCCGTAGGAACAGAGAGGATCCCATACTAATCCAAAGCCCTGGGAGTTAGATCTAAAAGCCTGAGCATCAAAACCTAATAGAAAGCCTACCGATCTACATCAAGAAAGCCAGAAAAGCAAGCATACTTTGAGATCCAAACACCCAAAACCACTTTTTACTTTGCAAAACCCAGAAAGAAGATGAACCCAACTCGCATCCGACAATTCTCAGCAAAACCCACCGAACTTATCAAACGCAGTGATTCAAAAAGGAGCGAAAAAGGGGCACCATAAAGAAACAGAACAATAAAGGAGAAGCTAACACAATGTCCATATGCAAACAGAACAAGATACAGCATCAGATCCGATCCAGACCGCCATGGAATCAGTCGAACCCAATATTCAAATGAAGATTAAAGAAAAAGATGAAAAGGAAAAAGCGCATACCTTGCTGGATGTTACTAAGACTGTCGAAGTAGAGAAGAAATCCTTGTCTGGTTCTTTTTCGCTGCACAAGAGAAGAAAAGAAGATCTCTTTCTTTCTCTTGTTCCGAGCAGTGACAAATGCAAGGCAATGCGAAGGCACCGTCAGAACACCCCAGGCATTCGGTTAGATAAATTTAAACTGAAATACCCCAAATTAAACGCAAATGAAATTAAATACAAATTCGATAAAGCTGGAGTGGACATAAAAAATAGGCGGAATCATTTTTTAATTTTTTCATAAAGCTCGGAAAAGAAAGCTCGGGTCGTCTGACAGGCAGCCTTTCCGCCATCGCGGCCGTCGGTTTGTGTAGCCACCGTTGATCTGGGCCGTCCATTTCAACCTTTTTTCTCCCTCATCGTTGGAGCCACGTCATCCGGGCGGCTACGTGGGTCCCACGGGGGGTTCAGTCTTTACGGCACCGTCACTCCAGGGTGTTGTGGTCTAACTACTAGTCCCATACGACCCCATTGTTCGTTGTTTATAGCTCAAGTTAGCCGACCATGCTAGTGTTTTGTGGCCCCTCCCTCTTGTCAATGGGACCATAGGTTTCATGACTCCACCCATTACAAAATACCATATGTTTCACCATTATGGGATATGGAACATGGTGTAGTTGAGCACCCTAGGCATTTCAAAGGCCCCATTTCTAACTGTCACCTTCAATTAATATAGGCCCTTGATTATGTGGTATTAATTTCTTTGAAAATAGGATCCCTTAAGGTGTTCTATGATGAGGTTGTATTAATACACGTCATTATTATATTCAAAGGTATTGTTAGATTCATTTGTGTTTTATGAGTTATTGATTTTCTTTTCGTTGTTTCAATTTTTAAAAAATTGCATAGATAATTTTATAAGAGAAAAGTGTTTACTTCACATTTTTCTATTTGTTTTGTACTCGCTTTAGTCTTGGCGATAAATGTGTTGTTTTAATGTTTAATTTGATGGATTTTATCAATAAAGCCAACCTTACCTCTAGCCTTTTATTTGAGTTAGTCCCTATGGTTTAGGCCAAACACTGATCTCACATATTTTCTCACCTTGGTCAAAATCACAAATGTGATTGTGATTGGACAAAATTGCAACCACACTTTTCTTTACCTTTTTTCCTTTTTTGCTTTTCCAAGTCAACTCATCTAAAATTGACTCGGTTACCCATAGCTTACACACAAAATCCTCTAACTTAACACCTAAGATTGCATATTGAAAGGTAAGTCTTAGAGCATGTATAATCATCTTATAACATTCATTTGAATCATCCCAGAGTAATCAAGAATATTCACACTAGAGCACTCTACATTAGCAATAGTGATTTTTGCATGATACATGTTATGATTTGTGTGCACTTGGAAAAAAATTATATAATTTGTATAAACACCAAAGGGCTTGACTTAGGCTCAAGAAAGTATCGCACTTCAATCCTAGTAACACAATCTCCTAAAGGTGTTCTTTAACACCATGTTTACAACAATTTACTTGTTGCAATAAAGGAACAATATTGAAAAGTAGGTGATCAACAAAAATAATATCATGTCATATGAGATAAGATCGTGAGAGATCCAAATAGAATCACAAGTATGATCTCATCCAATTGCAATGCAAGATTTAGAGACTTGTCCACTTTAAAAGTAGTATTTCATACATTTGAGATTTATAATCAAAAAGTAGGCATGTATATAGTTTAAATCCTTCATAACAACTATTATCCTCATTAAAAAGCTAAGTACTTCATAACTTCTCTTTTAATTTATCACTTACTGATTAACTTATAGTTGTTTATGATATAATTAGATGTTAACTAATCTTTACCACCTTATATATTTGTATTGTTGTTGAGGGGGGTAGTTTTCTTCTCTACATTTTGGTGAACACTTGTTGAACAATTTTAGCTTTCCCCTAGGTTTGTGTATTTTTTCTAATTGTTTGATATGTTACTTCTAATTTTCTTGCTTTTATATCAAATCTTAAAAAGAACTAGTTTCTATTGACTTATCTCTTTAATTTTTTTGCTTATACGTCAAAATCTCAAGCAAATTCTAACCTTCCACTTGGAAGAAGCCCTAGGTTGAACCCAACAATGTTCATGAACCAAACAAATCCATCCCATGTTGAAACATGAGTGCGACAATGTATCTTACTAAAAAAATCCCATTGATCATGATGCTCACCTTGAAACCATGGATAAGAGAGATTTCAATAATACTACTCGCATGCTTACAAATGGTTTAATTAATATTGAGAACAATGTTAATCCTCGGGATCTAATTAAGGCCCTCCAACATATCAGTCAAAAAAAATAAGTTCATCAATCTCTCTCAATAATAAATCCATCCTCCCTATAGATTCCTCCTCTATTATTCACTCCAAACATCATCTATTACATGTTTTGTTCCACATGCTACTTCCCCCATTTTCACTTCTTGTTCACCCTACATTGATCTTACTCTCATTAATTTTGGCATAGTTCCTATCTCTCGTATCCAACATGATTGTATTGTTCCCTCTTATGTATCCCATGTATTATCATTCTAGTTGCCTCCACCATCTTCCAACCTATCTATACCCACCCCATTGTTATGCATGTTCCCACTTACATGTCCACCATTCATCCCTCCACCATTAATATCAGTATTAAAAGATTTTATGAAATGTAAAATAGGTAAGTAACTTACCTCCTATCACTAAAAGGGACCTAATTAATGAGAAAAAAATATAGTCTACTCTCGTATAATACCTTGGCATATCCTTTCCCAAAGGATTTTGTGGTCTTGAAATTTAAAATATATAATGGTAAAGGGAACCCCCACATTTAAACTATGTATAAATTTGATAGAAAATTTATCAAATTTGTTTGTTCATGTTGAAGGATTATGCACTTATTGGATCTATGTATTACTTCTTGGTTTGATCCATTCATATGTGAATTTTGTTAATGACTTTGAGCAACACTTCATTGTTAAGGTGACTAATTTGTATTTGGTTGAATATCGACAAGGACCAAGTGAAATAATTCATAACTATGTTATTCATTTTAAATCCTTGTCTACAAAATGCATAACCAAATACTAGATGATGAATTTCAAAGTTTGTTTGTTAAAATTTTATTTTCAACCTCCAAGATAGGCTCTACCTTACTATTCACACTTCATTTATGGATTTGTTTGTAAATTTTAGGAACATTGAGCTATAATTGTTACAAGTAAACAGACTCAAGTGTGGTTCTTCATATCCTCCCTCAAACTCATCCTATCCTTCTAAGATTCAATAGAAAATTATTTCAAGAAGGTTGGTGATGTCACACATAAGTATGGTATTAGGCCTTTTATAAATAATGTTATGATAATTTATATGACCTCTAATATCATATCTATTAAGCCTAAAATCCATAAATATTTATAAAGCTTCATGATTTCTTCTATGTGATATTGCAACACTTGATAAGGAATTACATGATAACCTTACCTCCTATTCATTCTATTAATACATCTATTTATCTTCCAAAAGGTTACCATGCAAAAAATAGTATTATTATGGAGTTAATGGGCATGACCCTGAAAAATGTGTGGGTCTAAGGCATAAAATTTAAGATCTTATTGATAACAATATGATTCATGAGAAAGGCATAAATAATAGGGGTAACCATTTGATTGCTCCCCCTAACCAACACTTACAAATATACATTAATCCTTTCCCAAATCATTCTCAATCTAATAGTGTGGATATTATTGAGAGAAATGTACATGTTGATGAAGAAGTTGATACAACTTCTCTTGATTTTGATAAGTTTGAAGGAAACTAAGAAATCTAATAAACCATCATTTTCATTACATCCAGCACATTCTCTAACGGTGAATTTTTCAACAATATATACCACAAACATTTTTATATGATGATCAGTAAAGCACATAAGAAAACTAGAGGGATTATGATGGATCTAGTTCACACTTTAATATTAATAGAAAGAAAAAAACTTGCATACTAATCATTTTCACTAGGAAGGCATGCACAATTATGGGTGTCTCTTAAATGTTCTAATGACATAATTCAATATACTTTTGGATGCATCATGTTGCATTTGAAAATTGCATGAAAATAATAATCATCATTGTTCTTTCATAATATTCCAACCTCTACTAATTTGGCCTTATTCTTGGATGCCCTAAGAGCAAATTCAAGTAATTCCTTGTATCTTGTATTGTTGTATCAAATTAATTTATCAAGGACAGATAAGTAAAGTCTCAAGAAATAATTATCAACCTCTCTCGGCAAATACAAACTTTTCCATTAAAAGATTTATTAATACTCCAATAGAGCCTTTGCATGAGAGAATTGACACTCCATTTAACATTTAGAAGGCAAACAAAGAAAAACAAGCATCAAAGATGAAAGGAGAAAATAATGTGATGAAAAAAATTATGAAAGGGATTTAATTAAATCTATATATTCTTGAAGCTTTAATTTCACTACATTTTAGAAAAGATCAAAGATATGAAGAAAATAAAAAATCTTCAAATGAAATAATTAAAGAATTGCCTACACTACAGAAGGCTATAACTAAAAATTAATGTCAAGCAAGTAATGTGGCAAATAAGAATAAAAGCAAGCAAAATCATCATCAAAACCTAGTGTCATGATGTAAGATCAAATAATTAAGGATGCAAAAGGAAGAAAAACAAAAGTAAATTTGTGTACATAAATATATATAGATACATTCCTCTCACTTAAAGTTTTGTAAAAGGGCCCACTCTATATAGTATTCTAAGTCTCTCTCAATCCCACTAATTACTAGTGAAGATTTTATTTTTTATGCCTAGGATGACAATGATCTTCTAATGGAAGAGAACTATCAATATCTTATTAATTCAAAATTAAAATATATTTGTTTATATATTTTTTCTTTGATTTTCTTTTTTTTCACTATTATGATATTTTTTCTATGTCCTTAGAAAGTTTATGGATGACACAAATTCATCTTTAGTGGTGAATGTAGATACGAGTGTTTATGGACATTTATTTTTGGTTCATGTTACTTCTTGCTTTTATTTTACATGCTTTCTCTTTTTGTTTCTCGTCATAGACTTGGGATGACACTAAGTTATGCAATTGACAATGATCTTCTAGTGGAAGAGGACTATCAATATCTTATTAATTCAAAATTAAAATATATTTGTTTACATATTTTTTCTTTGATTTTCTCTTTTTTTCACTATTATGATAATTTTTCTATGTCCTTACAAAGTTTATGGATGACACAAATTCACCTTTAGTGGTGAATGTAGAAACAAGTGTTTATGGACATTTCTTTTTGGTTCATGTCACTTCTCTCTTTTATTTTACATGCTTTCCCTTTTTGTTTCTCGTCATAGACTTGGGATGATGCTAAGTTATGCAATGCCTCATAAAGACTCTAATCATGTTGACCCTAAACATAGCTTCCCTTTACTCTTTGGTTTTATTCCTATGGCATTCTATGGAGCTAAAATTGTTGTGATCCTCCTTTAATTTCATATATCTCTTGTCCCCTTGCATTGTTTATTTTGGCTCTTTATTTGATCCTCATTTTTACTACTCCCATTTGTCTATTTCTTTCTTATTGTATGTTGTACTTTGGCATTTTATTTATGTCTTACTTGTCATGCTTCTCCTACTTACACTTTTCACCTTTTCTCATTTCATATTTTACTTCACCTTTGCGGCACTTGACATTCCTCCCCCACTTAGGGGGTGTTTCTTTTATTATAATCTCCCTCTACTCCTTGGAGAGAATGTTGATTTACATTCTATTATACTTTTACACTCACATATAATGTGGTATCCTTTTCCATGTTCTCCTCATGATGGTACTATTATGGTATTCCTATTATAGCGTTTCAATGATTCATCATTTCATTGTCACATTTATGTCTTGATTTCATTATTGCCTTACATATGATATCTTACATTGCACTTACACATTTTATCCTTTGTATACGACTTGTCATTATGCTTGGGGAAAACATTTCTTGCTCCCCGTTTATATGTGTTTCATGCTTCATTTTTTACACATGTCAGGGCCAACATAGTACTATGCATGATCATTTTACACTTTCCTCTCCTTTGTATGCATCCAATTTAGTGGGGAATACTTCATATTATTATGCTTTCATTAGGTCTTCCTTACATGGATGGAGGAGGCTATGCCATTTCTAATTCTCCAATAACCAAATGAATAGGGATATTCATTCTTAAGTTTTATTTGACTTCATGTTGTATAGATTAAGGGGACCACATTAGTTCCAACTCATTGACAACCTTGCACACATGTTGTCTCTCCCTTTGCCTCGAGTTGTATAGATTAAGGGTTCCACACTAGTTTGAACCCTTTGACAATCCTGACAGCTTAATACCCTCTTCCTCCACATCCTTTACACATGATTTTATGGGGGGCAACTTAGTTACAACCTCATGATTCTACACTTTTGGTGTTTATCAAAATAAGATGATAGTGAATATAATTAAATTTAATTAGCATGTTTGAACACATCGTTTTGACTATGTGTGCATATTTGGGTTACAACCTCTCAATGGACAAAATAAAATTAGAGCCATCTTCCAAATTGTATAGTTTTTTTACATGTTCAAGTTACTCTACTCATTTTCTTACTTTTATTTAGCATGCATAACTAGTGTAGATCTATATGCATATTAAAGTGGGGATAAAATATAGAGGATAAACTTTTATAGTTTATACTTACTTTTCCTCACTTGTTTTCTACTCAATTTATCCTTATTGATTTAAGTGTGTAGCTCTATTGCTTAATTTGATGGATTTTATTGCACAAGCTGACTAAACCTACCCTTATCACTATCCTTTTACTTGATTGAATCCCTATAGTCCTAACCAAACTCATATCTCACATATTTTCCCATCTTGGTCAAAATTATGGAATTAATTATGTCTCTTTAACATATCACAAGTGTGAGTTCATTCTCCTTATTCAAATTCCTTTTTCACGTTTCTCAATATGAATTCCATCCAAAATGAGACTTATGGCCATTTTCTTGCATGTGAAATATTCAAGATTGCATGCTTATATAAAATTCCTTGGTAATTTTATAAATCATCTTGCAACAATCATCTTAATCATCCTTAATTAATCAAGAACATTTTAGAGAATTAAGAGGTTGATGTACTCTAAGTTAGCAATAATGAAATCTGTATCACACATATTACATTTTTTATACTTGAAATATTCATACAAATTATGAAAATTATAAGGGGTTTTATTGAGGCTCAAGGAAGTCTCCTTTAATCCTAACAAAGATAGTTCCTAAAGGCGTTCTTTAACACTACCTTGACCATAATTTAGCTATCATAATACAATCAAGAGATTCATGAGACCTCATACAACTGGCAGTTGTGTGTCTCTTTGTTTTGTGGAAATCACAAAGGTGATTTTCATTATACCATGGCGGTTTCACCAATGGCTCTTGATAGTTGTCATAGGTGGGGATTGTGATGAGTTTTTCCTCTACTAGCCTCTTCATGATGGATTCAACTGATTCCCCAAGGGTTATGTACTTCCGCTTGGGGGAGTTTTCGTTTCACTGGGGTGGCCCCCTTTGATCATGCACATTGTTGACTATTTGATTGTTTGGTTGCTAAGTCACAATCTTAGCTTGCCAATTGTTCTGATTGTTGTTTTGGGGTTGTTGCTGGGGTGCTAGTGTGTTTTGTCGAGGAGCATTGATGAACACTTTGGTGTCAACAACACCATCGTTGGTAATGTTTTTGTTTTTTCCCCATGTGCGAGGTTTTTCATTATAGCTGGTGGATGGGTGATTGTTTTGTTGTTCAGGGTATGTGGGTGTCCCTCTTTGTGAGATAAGGGCTCGTTCAATGTTAAGTGCCTTGGAGATCAATTGGTTGTATGTGGTGATACCCTACACCTTGAGATGAAATGCCAAGGTTCCTTCCAGATTGGAGATGATGGTGCAAACTTGTTGCTCTTCTAGCATGACCTATTTTCTCCTATTGGCCTTGGATCGCCATCGTTGTAGGAAATAAGCAAATGATTTATTTTTTCCTTGTTTAAGAGCTGATAGTTCCTCTAGATTGACATCCATAACGATATTGAATGTGTAATTTTTTATGAATGTGTCTACTATCTATTGGAACTTTTTGATGCTAGGAGGAAGGTGGGTGAACCACTCCATGGTGTGGCTAGCCAAACTTCTAGGAAATAGCCACATCAGATATGTATTGTCATATGTGACTTCCATGCAATGTACTTGGAATTCCTTGATGTAATCTTTAGGGTTTCCTCTCCCACGGTATTTATCAAATTTGGGGATTTTAAATCCCTTTAGGAATGGTTTCATTGCAAGAATCCTATCAAATGGATAGGGACACAAGTTGCTAGGTGTCTTTGTGGTTTTCCCTAATTGAAGATCAAGCACTTGTTGCGAGAGCAACTTGATTTGCATTGTTACATCATCTTGCGGATCAGGGGGTGGGATGAAGGTGTTCTATGGTGGTTCAATTGTTAGAGGTATAGGTGGATTGGTTGGTGTGTTGGTGGATAGTGCTTACATGTTTTTTTGCACCAAGTATGCTTGTACATGTTGTTACTATTGATGTTGCACTAATAATGCATGTTGTTGAGCTTGTTGTTGTTGTTGTACCGACAATGCTTGTCGTTGGGCTGCTAGTTGGGTTGCTTCTTACTTCTCTTGGTATTGCTTCAACACTTGTTGGTATGCTTGTTGCTGGGTTGTTTGTTGTTGTGTGAGGTATTGTGCTTGCGCCTGTGCTTATGCTTGTTGAGCTTGGTATTGGGCTCAAGCTTGTACTTGTGCCTAAGCCTGGGCTTGTGCTTGTTGGGAAACTTGTGCAATCTATACATAGCTTGTGCAACTTGTGATGATTGAGCAACTTGAGTGGCTTGAGCAGCTTGCACCACTTGTGCCGCTTGTTGTGCAAATAATTGTGCTTGTGCTTGTTGAGCGACTAGTTGTGCAGCTTGTCGATTTTGGGTTTGTTGGAGTTCCCTTTGATAGGAAGCTTGTTGAGAAGCTTATAACACGATGCTATATTGGTTTGACATATTTGTGTTTGTGGTGGAGGTGGTGGTGGATTCATAATGGTATTTTTTGTTGTGATGAGAGGCACCGTTGTATTGATGATTGGGCTTTGTGTAGTGGATGGTGCAATCGATATGCTTGGTCCTTGAGAGACCATGTCTTGAGGTATTTGGGGAATGGTTGATGATGTGGTGGTTGCTTGTGCTATTGGGATGGTTGCCATCTATTGTTGTGATATTGATGTAAAGATGGGAAGATTCAGTATGATGCTTTGATTGATGATTGGGGGATTGTTTTGAATGAGTGGCGACAATGGAGGTAACCCCAAACTGAGAGTTGATGTTGATGTTGGCGGCAAGGGTGGAAGTGGTGGAAAAGTGAGTGGTATACTTCCTTGGGGAAATGATGAAGATGAAAGGTCAAAGATGCCCCCTGGTCGAAATAAGTCACCTTCTCCTTGTGAGGTCATAGGGAGAGAGGTTTGAGGTGTTGCGTGAAATGATGATGATGGGTCATTGCGATCATGAAAGGTGAGGGGGACATATGGATGTAATGGATTTTGGGGTATGGGTTTCCCCAAGATAGTGTTTGCATCCAAATCTTGATTATTCACAAAGGGGTTTGTTTATAGTGCATTGAGAAATGTGCCCCCTTTGTTAACAATGGGCTGAGTTAGAGCAATGGATGATGTAATTTGGGGGATGAGTTGAGTGATGCTGTGGAATGGAGGCGTGGATGAAATTGGGGGCATGATCCCAAGAGGTTGTTCCACAATGGTGCTCAAATCATAATCAGAAGGGAGTTTAGCCCCTTGTTTTTCTAATTCAAGCATATATTGTGAGGGATGGAGCTTTATCACGATGTTGACAATCCTATGATTTTTAGGATTTTGGACCATTTTGATGATCTCGTCTTGTGTCATCTCGAAGGAATTATTGGTGATATCCTCTACTTGACCTTCCTCTTGAGGATTTTGTGATGATGAAGGAAGATTAGTTAGGGGATTGCTTGATCCAAAGAGATTCATTTCAGAATTGGTTTGAATTAGGTCACTTGAAGTTGATGTTTTTTTGTTGGTCTCCATGTTCTTCTTGTGTTGCAATCTTGTTTGAACCATAAAATGAGGCTCAAAAGAGAAGATCTAGGATGATTAAGGATCAAAGGTGTGATGGTGAAATGTGTGAAAGGTGGATGATACAGATGATCAAACTCTTAGAAGATCTTGAGGGGGATGCTAGACTTTTAGGAATTTTTGGATTCTTGGATTTTGATTTTGGATTCTTGGATTCTTGGATTTTTATTTTTACCTTGATTTGGTTTTGGATTGCTTTTATTTTGGATAATGAACAAATAGATCCCAAGATGTTGGATGTTATCTATGGGATAAACCTGTTCACAAGTTGATAATTTGACTAAGTGTAGGAAGAAGGATGCATCTACCTACACATAACCAAAAAAGATGATTTGATGATAATTCAACTAAGCATATGGAGAAGGATACATATACACATACTTAGCCAAACAAAATGTTTTGATTCAAGGATTTTGATTCATGGATTTTTGCCAAAAGTCTAGCATAAAGGATGGTTTCGATATTTTCAAGAGTTGTTGGTGAGATGATTTTGATTTGATGTTTGAAAGATGGATGAACGTTGACTTTGATCCTATGTGTACCTAAAAAGACTCTTGTTTACAAGACCTCAGGTTTGAAGAACACACTTTACTCTAAACAAGATGCTCAAATTGTTGAAAAAGTCTAAGATTCTGACAATAATAATTGAGTACAAATTGGGATTATTTCTTGAAGCTCTTTTGTAAAAGTTGAAAAGCAATCTTTGTTTGAATTCATAGAGTGTTGAGAGACACATTTGATGATCTTTTGGACTAAGAGCTTTTGACTTTGATTTCTGGATTTTGATTTTTGCATGAAATCATTTGAGACACATGTGTGGGGTTCAATTGTTCTTAGCTTTGCTTAATGACTTCTTTTTACCACAAATAATTCTTGATTAGGTTTTGAACTAGATGTCTAATGTCTTAACTTCTTCTCATCTCGCAAAGTACATTATGCAAAACTTCAATGAAATCAAGGAAAAAGTTACCTATTTTTGAATTTAGTAAGCAAATTGAGATATAAGTCCAAATGTTTAGAAACCTCTAGGGATAGAATCCCTAGGGCAAGCAATAACACTTGAATTCTGTCAAAGATATTTGCTCCCTAAAGGGTTTAAAATTTGATGACAATGTTGAATGTTTGTTTTCCCAATGTTTACGATCAAGCAAAGTGTTTTGTTTCCAAGAACATGAAAAACCCTATGGATATGAAAGATTGTATTTGTTGAATCCCCACTCGGACAAGTCTAGGTACACCTACTTTTAGCGAATGGTTAGATGCTTGACCAAACAGGCTCTCCCTTATAGTGCACTCACTTCTTGGGTTAGCCAAGCATCAATACCCATGAATCTCCCATGGCATACTTTCCATTTCTACTAAAATCCATAAAATTGTGGGGCAGCTTCAAAATGACTGTTATTGCACCAACAAATAGATCAAGGATTTTGGTCTTTTCTAAACAAGGGTTTTAATGTGGGTATTTCATTCATGGGGGACCATCCATGCTATGAGAGACCATTGCTACCCTTCAAGTTAGAATAATCCTTGTGATACTTGCCTTTCCTCAAGTACCCACACTTATATACCAGTTGGAAGTTGCTTGGTTTTAGCATGTTGCCGATTGGGTCATTCCCTTGGGTGATTAATTTTTTCCACAAGGCAGGCCCTCTAAGATAACACAAAAGTTAGCAAACGCATTTGTAGTTCAATCGATCTTTGTTGAGAAACAAAGAGAGAACACATGCGGTATGTTCCACTAACACTCACAAGATTTGTCAAATTTTAATCCCAAATGAAATGTGGAGGCAATCACTTATGCAACTTAATGTCATCAAAATCCTTTTGATTCTCAAGATCATTGTGAGGTGCTAGAGAAGTACATACGTCTTTTGGTGATATTATTTTGAGTAAGTGATTACAAAACAAAGATGCACATGTTCATTTTAAATCCTCAAAGCAATGATTTGATTTGTTTTGAAGCACCAAAAAAAAAGATGAAAGTTGTTTGTTCACTTGTTAACCTTAAACCAAATCTAGTAATTTTTTCTAAAGTTCTTTTTAACCTTTTTCCTTGTTCATTTTAATCCCAAATTGAAAATTAGTGAGTCTTAGAAGCTTGAAGAGGTAAAATTATTAAGTTTGGAATTACTTCCAAAAGTGTCTAAAGACACTTGATACAATGGAAAAATAATATTATACTTCAAATGTCCTCTTTGCTTCTTCCTTGATCCCACCTAAAAACTAATTAGTTCAAGAAAACAGAGGCGGAAAATCAGTTAGTAACTCCAAATGAACAAAATAAAAAAAAGCACATGTAAAAAACAAATTGAAATTTGACTTTTTACTCCACCCCAGCGACACAACCCACATATGTGTTGCTATTTGAGCAATTTAGCAGTGCTGTATAGTACCGCTATGTCTACAAGTGGCACTCTGCAGCAGGACAAAGAGTGTAATAGTGACACAGTTTTGATCAATGACATTGTTTGAAATTTGAAAAATCTCACGCTTGAGAATTGAACTAGCATTGTAGTTTAGAATTTTGAATTTCTAGGTGGAAAGGTTGTAGTGGCAGAGTTTGGAGTTTGAAGTGTCACTATATGGCACCGTTGGGTTGGTAGCGACACTGTATGGTGCTGCTGGACTGATAGCGGAACATTTTCTTGTAGACACCAAAAAATAGAAAAAAACATGAAATTTTGTTAAAAAACATGATTAGAACTTGAGATTTTCCCTCCTTCTAGCACCAAATGTAGAACCCTAATCCTAGACCTACACAAACACAAGAAACAAACACAATATTAGATCAAATGCAACTGAGAATCAAGATTCCCCATGAAATTCATCTACAATACTCAAAAAGGAAAGAAATTGAAGAACAAAGAAAATAAAGTGATTGAAATCCTATTTGAACAAGCAAACCCTCAATCCCATGGGGAAATTGGTGTTAATTTGATGTGAAAATTGGCTGTTTCCCAACTCCTATGCAAGCTTGATGAAGATTTGTTGATGGTTGATCAACTTGGTGATGAAGAACAATGTGATTCCTTGATAAAATCTGCAATAACCTATATAAGATGATGACAAATGATATGGAATGGATAAAATTAACTCTCAATGTGAAGAGAGTAACTTTGCTCTAAGTTGTGGATCCAAAATACAAAGGAAAGCCTTCCATTTATAGAAAGACAAGATGGAGGAATGAGAAAAATGGAGCAATGTGGGATCATTCAACATCCAATGGGAAAGTGCCACTTGTCAAGATGTGAATGGAGGAAGCTTGAGCACATTTTAATGAATGTGCACAATAAATGTTATTAGGTGGAATTTCAAATTTGTGAAATGACTTGTTGGAAGGAGAAAAGAATGACTTAAATACCACTTGGCTCAATGCACAAGGACATGTAAGAGGGAATGAATGTCTTGTTGGAAGGACAAATCCACTTGGAGGAATATTCCCTTAAAGATGCCATGTTGAGAGAAAATAGGGATTTAATAAATCAATTAAATATATTTTCATGTGAAAGTGGCAATATCTAGAGGATTTGGATGATTAGGATTAAATTAATTAAGATTTGATTAATTTAATGAGGGATTAGTTGATGTGACAATTTGATTTAGATTTTTGGGTTGATTTAAATCAAAGTTGAGAAGAATGTGATTTAGATTTAATTAACTAAAAGGATTTTGATTTATTTAATTAAAGAGGATGAAGTTAGATTAAATTAAACAAGGTTTAATTTATTTAATTTAATGAGATGACTTTAGAGATTTAATCAAATAAAATGAATTATTTAATTAAATAGACAAAGGAGGGTTAATTAAATAACATTGATTTATTTAATTAACAAGAGAGAATGACCTAATCAGATAAATGATGCTTTATTTAATTAAGGGGCGAAGAGTGGTGATTAGCTAAGAAGATGATTTAGGACGAAACAATGTTAGTAGCTAGGATCAAGTGTGTTGGTATATTTTCCATGTCCACACAAAGTAGGTTTTCCCTTTCACGTTTGTTAGTTCTATTCTAGCTCCACTCTCGATTTTTGATTTGGAACAATCAAATTCGAGGGTCCATAATTCCTCTTGGGTTGGGATTTCTTTCTTCAGGTCAGTTGTGGGTATTTTCTTAAGAGAAATAGGTGGTAGCTTAGACTGGTGAGATATTAAGATTAGGAGACCGTTGTGAATAATGATTGTTAGGTACTTTATCAAGGTTTAAAATGTGTGTGGAGACTATTTCGTGCACCTCATTGTGATCAACAATTTTACAACTCATTTTCTTTATAAGCAATTACCTAGGAATTGGAATGTTAGCAAGGGTAGGTGTGTTAGACAATTTTTGAGGTTCCTCAGTCTCATTTCATAAATAAAAAAAAAAGATATGAGTTTTTCTGGTTAGGTGTGAGACTTCTCCCTAGGTACTATTGTTCCTTGTCAAAATAGTCACGTCCTCAGCTTAAAAGGGAAATTGATTCGAAGATGTTTTGGGATGGTGCTTATAAGTCTCTCCTATTTGACATACATGGTTCAAAATGTCTATACAGGGCTGACACATCAACTCGAAATGGTTTTGGTAATGGACCCTACACTAGTTCGGGAGTAACAAACTCCATAAATCAACCTCCTCTCCCAAAACCAGCTTATCTTGTTGTAATTTTTGGATTAAAACTTGTTGGTTGATGATGGTCATAGGTTCACTATGCTCTAAAGGTTGTTAGAAATTGGGATTAAACATCAAAAAGGTCATAATTTCTTACCTCCTATAAACTCCTATCTCAATTTCAAAATAGGCTACTTTGTTGGGGTGGTCATACTCCATGATCATATGTTTCAAACAAGGTTCACTTTTAATCCTAATTTGAGTTGCTACCCCTTTCCATGACAACCACATGTGTGAGAAATCCAAGGAGAGATAACCTTTGATACTCTTCATCAAGTCCCGACTTAATAACATGCCATACATTTCAGGGATATCAACAACTTGAATATCTATATAGTTCTGGATCTGTGGGTCTAATCCAATCTACACATGCAATTTTTTAATTCCCCAATGACATTAACCTCAGTTTTATCTAACTATATAAATTTCTTATGAGTTTGAACTGGGGTTAAGCCTAACATTTTGCAAATAGAGAAAAGCATAACATTACTTGAGGCTCTAGAATCCAAAAGGAAATTATGTAGATTCTTCCCAAAAATTCTCAAACTCAAAAGGAATGGGGGTGTCCCTATCTTACCTCTGTACAGGGCTATGTTCATGTCAGTAGCTAGAGCCACCTTAGTCTTTCCTTTCAACCAGTGCACCTCTTCCAAATCCTTCAACATGATTTTGCATTGGGTGGGGCACCACTTCAAAATGTCAAAGAATGACAAAGAGGTCTTTTGTTTTTGCATTTTTGAAATGAAATTGAATTCCATGTTACCATTAATCTAATATTTAGGAACGAAAGCAAAGTTACATTTGTTTAGAAACTCAGGTGGGCCTTTTGGTGGAGGCAGATTGTTGTCAGCATTTTGATTAGGGGGAACTATAGCGTTGGGAGGGGTAGACGTGGTAAATGACCCCTTATTCCAATTTCTTAGAAAATGGCCTCCTTTGGTTTGAAAACCCTGAGCATCATATGTATTTGCTTCTAGTTCATTCTCTCCTTGCATGGGAAATCGATATTGTTCATCATAGGTTTCAAAAGCCATGGTTGTATCAACTAACCCACTACCTTTGTTAGGATTACCTTGTGGTGGTTAGGAGTCAACTTGTGCCATTTTGACTATTTTTTCCATCTCTGGGCAGTTAACTTTAGAATGCACGGTAGTGTCACGCAACCTGCACCAGTTAGTCATGAAGCTCAAATCTACAATGTTTGTAGTGGGTGGTTTATCTTCATTCGCTTGATATTTGTGGGGAACTCCCCCATCATTTGGTCCAATGTTCCACTGCCTATTGTTATTGGGCCTCTAGTTATATCACATATTCTAGTTCTAATAGTTTTTGTTGGCGAAGTTTTGATTCTAAAATTCCTTTGATTTTGGTTGGTATTTTGGTTGGAGTAGTTATTTTGGTTGGAATACCCTCCCTAATTTTGGTAATTTTGATTCTGATTTTGGTTTTGAGGGGATTAAGCTTGAATTGTGCCATCTTGTTGGTCGCTTGGGATAAAGTTTTCTTTATAGTTTCTAGCTCTGTTATCAAATGGGTAGTACACTCACTTTTTGTAGTTGTTACAACTGATGGGTGAGTCATGGGGTTAGACCCTCTAGCATGATTATGAGAATTATGAGTTTGTTGGGAGGAATCTAAAGTCCCACCATTGACCCACAGTAACACAGGTGGAGGTTGTAACTTATCCAAAGGTCCATAGATATAGTGGGACATCCCTGGGACTGTATTGAATAGAGGGGTTGAATTAGGCATTGGGGAATATCCTAGAGGAGGGAAGACCCCTCCAAAACCACCTCATTGTGAAATTATATGCTGTTGTAGTTTGATGGCCATGTGATATACCTTAGATAGGGAATCAATGTTTGGTGCAAGGTAGGTTCTTTGCAAAAATAAGCCAATCAATGGGTCTATGGCCTTTAGGTATGTCTAGATGACAATATTCTTAGCCACCAAGTATGACTCTTGTAATCATCTATACATCCTTTGGAATCATGTGTTAAACAAAGGCAATGGATTGTGTGGTTCCTTCCTAATTGTGGCAAATTGGTGGTATAAGATGGAGGGGTCGACATAAACCTAGAATTGGTTAATAAAAGCATCTTCTAAATTTGTCCAACTTGGGATGGACTTGGTAGGAAAGTTCAATTACCAATTGTAGGCCATATCTCCTAGTGAATAGGGGAATAGTCTACATGCAACTTCGTGATGAGATATTTGAACTCGAGTACAGGCATCTTTGAATGCCTGTATGTGCTCTTCAACACTTCATGACTCTCCATGGGTGTACCTAGGGAAAAATTTCTCTAGATTCTTAGGCATTTCATGTATGCCACTAGGAATAGTTCCTAGTGGCGAAGGATTATTCACAAAGAATGCCATGGGTGGCAATGGATTTGGCTATGCCAGTTGTGGTATTAACAAAAATTTAGGTGGAATGGGTGGTGGTGTTAATGGTGGCGAGATCAAAACCCTATGGGCTCTGGGTTTAGAAGGAGTTTAGATTTCAACAAGGATTAGTAGTAGATCTGAGAACTCTTTCAAACCTATCTAGTGAAAAGGACCCAATTCACTCTAGTTTTTTCCATTGGGCCCTCCTTCTAGCACCAATTCTAGATTAGTAGTAGATCTGAGAACTCTATTAAACCTATCTAGTGAAAAGGACCCAATTCATTCCAGTTTGTTCCTCTGGGCCTTCCTTCTAGCGCCAGCACACGATCAGGTCTTAGAAAAAGAAGAATCTTGATAATAGCTAGGAACTTCCAAAGAACGATCAATGAAGGGCCCCAATCCTAAAAAATCCTTCCATGTACCATTCTAGATATAGCCCACCACCATGCCACCAAAAAGGTTTTTGCAAATAGGAACAATAAGAGGGGCCCATGGATGATTGATTAGAGGCTCATTATCACACCAAACATCTTCCCAAAGCATAATCTTGGAACCATCACCTAACAACCACTTAACACCTTTAGCAATCAGGTCCCTGTAGGGGATGATATTTCTCAAAAAAAAAGAGCCCATGGGGATAGTATCAGAAACCAACATATCCCAAGGTCTCCCCACACTAGACAAGTATTTATTTCTAACTAGAGAGGCCCAACCTGCCTCCCCATTGAGGAGCCTCCAAATGTTCTTTGAAAGTAAAGCCTTGTTAAAAGATCTAATATTTCTAATTCCTAGACCACCTCACTTCTTTGGCCTACACACCATGTCCCACACCACAAGTGGAATTCTAGCCTTAACTTCAATCCTCGACCACAAAATCCTACTACTAAGTTGTGGAATTTTAAGATATTCAATGGATTTACTACCACTATCCTTGGATCTCAAACCTATAAAGCATGCAAATCCAATATGTGTGAAATTAGGTGCATGAATTTTTAATAACAAAACATGAAATACATTGTGGATCTAACTTAGGACTGGGGTGAAATTCAACTGATTAGCTAGTAGATTAACTATTTCAAATAAATTAGAAGTCTTGATAAACATTGGTGCTAACTTTTTTGTCTTTCCAAAATAAATAGAACTCTTCTTTGATATGACTCACAACAAGACTTTGTCTCCCACATTAGAACTTCTAAGTGTTATTGTAATATCTACATAATTTCTTTTATTTATTGGACATTTCCTTAAATGTTATATGATCAAATTTAATTTCTCATCCATTTCTCTAAACATATATTACAAACTTCAATTATTTCTTCTATGAATTTATAGGAGTTCAACTCTTTTGTCCAAACACAACTTCAAAGGATGCCATACCCAAAATTTCTAATAAGAATTGTTACATGAAAACTCTAACCAATATAAGTAATTTTCCCACTTAGATTGATGGTTCATGTAATACACCTTAGTAAGTCCTCTATAATATGATTAACTCTCTTTATATGCCCATTTATCTCAAAATGAGAAGAACTATTGAAATTGAGTTAAATTTTGTTTGGAGAGTAGTCCAAAAAATGTAAGTGGATCTAGTACCTATACCATTTATAATATTTTTAAGCACACAATTAACTTGAAGATCTCCTTGATTAGCCTTTTTCTATGGTAGGAGAACCATTAGTCAAATTTCTTGCTATAAAGTGGGAAACCTTTACCAAAATTTTAAACATGGCTAAAATATTGTTTTGTCTATAAGGTATTATTGGTAGTCCTTAAAAACATCTATGTTGATTAATTATCATTTATAATAAAAAATATCATGTGGATACAACCTTTCTAGATGTATATGTTGCACTTTTAACCTTTGGAATTTTGGACACTTCTCCATATAAAGAGTCATTACTACCAAAAAATATAATCTCTTCAAATTTATTTACATATTCCTTACCTTGGATTTCCTAAATAAGGTCTATTATGAGCCTCATTAATTAAAATTTAGGTATTTCCATGGTTAAATATATATCTTCCATTGATATCTCAATAACCCATCAAGCAATGATCACTAGGGTAAACCTCTAAAGTCACACCTACCTACCATACTAAGAATCTCTAAACCTTTTGGAAAACACTTGTTGTATAAAGTGGTCCTTGGCATTACCATAGTAGCAATACATGTATTTTTATGCTCAAGGCATTTGCTACTATATTTTCCTTTCTCTTAATAAATTTTATCTCAAAGTTATGATTAGTAAGGAAATCCAACAATATTATTTATCATGCATTGAGATTAGGTTGATTAAATATGTCTTTAATCTCATGGTCAATAAATATTAAACTTAAAATTTTTTCCCAAAATAAAGTGTCTCTACTTTTGCATATTGTCTGCAATAATCACTAGCTCATGTCCTTCTTGTTCATAATTAAATTTATGAACATTTTTCTTCTTAGACTCACATGCGATGGCTCCATTATTATACATTTATACCCCCCGAGGCCATTGATATAACCATATATAAAATCTATAAAATCCCCATTTAGATATAGTTTATCAACACACTTTCATGTAAGTGTGTGCATCACTAAAAAATAGTTTCATAGTGTGTAGTATTATGTACAACTCCTTTCTCCATGTCCAACCACATAATTCTTATAACTATTTACATCAAGTTCCAAATGGGTAACATGAAGGATTGTAGCATGGGTTCAACCGTTGGAATATGAAAAAGCTTTGGTCTTTTTCCAAGGGTGTAATAAGTTTGGTCATTTATAGGATGT
Source organism: Sequoia sempervirens (assembly GCA_007258455.2). NCBI lineage: Eukaryota > Viridiplantae > Streptophyta > Pinopsida > Cupressales > Cupressaceae > Sequoia > Sequoia sempervirens. Next base: position 22,060 of record VDFB02321871.1, read on the forward strand.
TTGTAAAAAATCCCCATGTAAACCTAAAAAGCCTCAACATGGAGTCCTAGAGAGCTCTACCTTGAAAAATGTGGCTCCAATAAACCTAATAAAGGAGCTTGTTACACTAGTTTCTAACTCGGCATTGCTACTTTCTGATAAGGTGATGGCGCCTTCTCAAATGTTGATTGAGGCAATGGGTCAGACCTTGAATGAAGTTGTTCCCATTGGCAATGCTGAAATGGCTCTCTCTAAGGGGGCTACTATTGGGTTTAACACCCCACTTTCCTTAGAGAAATATCTTGAACCACAAAGTAGTAATGAAAAGGTAGATAACCTAAAAAAATTATCACATGGAATGGAGGGAGGTGTCTCTAAAATTTAGGAACAAAAATGTGAACTCCTGAAGGGTGGTGAGATTGAAAATTATATGGAAAAGTTATTGACTTCCTCTCCTGAGCTCCCTATGATAGACTTGGATTTGGTGGATGATCATACACCAAAAGATAAGCATGAGAAGGAGGGTAAAGATGGAAGCAAGAAAAGCTTGTTGAATTATGGTTCCCCTCAGAAAGAGGGTGTTGTATATGAGGAATGGATAAATACAAAATCAAGGAAAAAGAAGAAACCGAATGTAGGAGGAAATACCAAAGTGGGAAAACTGCTACTAAAAGAGTCGGGGATCAAAGAAACAACAAGTGATGTGGCGGATCGTAGGCATATATCTCTTGACTCCCTGGATGGGAGTAAATCCAAAAAGAAGGGGAGATCTCCCACTCTTTGTAGTATCAAGGTGATACTACTTTTCCTTTTTTGCTTCAATGCGTCTGCTGTCTTGGAATGCGAGGGGACTTAATGGCCCCTATAAATAGTGTTTGTTAAAATCTTGTGTGGCTGATGTCAAAATGAATGTCCTTTTAATTCAAGAAACTAAAATGAAAAGAGAAAATTTTGAGAAGGTGTTAAAGTGGCTTTGGCCTTGTGCTAGTTTTGAAGTCAATGATGTTGAGGGGGCATTGGGGGGATTGCGACTTGTTGGAACCTATTGGAGATCAGGATTGCACCCTCAAATAAGTTGGGCTTGTTTATCCTGCCTCAACATGGAAACACTCTAGACTTGTGGGTAAGTTTGTGCAATAGAGTGAATCTCTAGATCAGGGTTGGTTCCCTCTAGATAACCACCTAAACTATGAATTTTTTGAGGAAAAGGAGAGAGAGAAAAGTAAGAAAAATAAAACTATAGCTAATGATGATCAACCAAAAATTTGAGATTTTGACAAAAATGACTCACAACACCACTCTCACAAGTCAATCTATTCTCACAATCCACTTTAGAACACCTAACACATTAGTATTTTGCATAAAGATTCCTAAACAATGAATACAATATGCAACCCGCACTATTTGTCACTCTTTATTATAACTCACTATAATAAGACTAGGAAGGATCTGCTACTTTGAATCACAAACAAAATCAGATTACTACTATGAGCCCATGACAAGAAAAATGGAAGGAAAACTCTGGTGCTTTTATTGCAAATGAAGGAGCCAAGGCATCAAAATCTGATTCAAAAGTTTACATCTCTTTGCAATGCATAGGAGAGTAAGTAACTAAAAATGTGAACCCTGAGAAATTCAAAATTTCTCCAATATAAAGGAATCAAGTGACCCATGGTGCAAAAATAGAAAAATTAAGCCCAAAAAGCAACTCATTTTGCATTTTCGAGCTCCTCCAAAAAGCTTTAAAATCAACCACCTAAACAACTCCAAATGGTATAAAAAAGATCGGAAGTTGTCATCTCCAAAGGGTTGATCCAAAAATCCCCCAAAAATCAAGTTCCAACTGTCCAAAACTTAAAATAGAAATCTCAAACTACCACCTCTTTTCCAAATCCGCCCAGGAACTAAACTCAAAATGGAAAGTCCCAGTGTGAATTGAGTGCACAGTAACTACATTTTAAAATAACAACTAACTTAAGCAATTTATAGAAACATTGCTTAGCTAGTATTTTACAAATTTGTAGTCCCTGAATAGAAAGTCTCTCTCCCATTACATCTTATTTTTACAAATTTTCCTTCAAATCTTCCTTTTACCTCTTTTGATCTCCAGTTATATTGATTTTTACATTTAATTTTTTGTAAAAATTCAATACTTTACATATGTATTACATGCTTGATTTTTATCTAAAAAATCATAAAAATGTACCTCACATTTGTCTACTTGGACAAAAGAAAAAATGCTTGATGACTCTAGGTCATCACTTTGTCTCCAAGAGTAGCTTGACATGAAATTTCTCTAAGGAAAGAAGCGAGCTTACCCTAAAGGGAGCCACAAGCATTTTATGTGGTTTGATTTTCTAAAAAAAACAAAAGAAAAATGAAGATAAGCCATAGTCTTATCGGCCCAGGCAATGGAAAAACATTTAAAAATACATGAAATATGATAAAAATCATATTAGGCCGCTTATAGGGTAAAAACCCTAAACAAAAAAGGGCTCCAAAATGTTGAACTGGCCCATCATTTGCATCGCTGGCCATTAGAGAGAACGTGGATTTGCTGCGCCGCCAAGAGAAGGCTAGGGTTTTTTCTTTGAAGCAACTGCCAAGCTCCTTCTTCTTTGAATCTAGGTGAATTCAACCCTCCACACTTATGGTAAGCTTTTGACTTCATTTTTTTGTGCTTTCATTAGCTCATTTGATCAGAAAAATGGCCATTTGGCCACGACCACCACTGTATTTGATGCATTTGTTTTCTCTTGTTTGTGGTGTTGACACCTTCACCATTCTTTATGGCCAACTATGGATATTATTTCGAGCCACTTGTGGGCTTTGGTTGTAGCTTCCCATCAAGATTTTCCAAAAATATATGAAGGTAACATTCACTTCTCCCTTATCTCCTTGCATTTATCTCTTAAATAAAGCTTATTAAAGCTTTTCCTTTACAAAAAATATGAAGCTTTGTAGATTGTTGAGTTTGGCCATTGTTCTAACCATGGCCATATTGGGTGATCTCCTTCTTCTTGTTGAATGAAACTCAAAGGGATCGACCTATAATGTGAAAATGGTCGTTAATGTTGAATGGAAACACTCTTCAAATGCATGTTCTCCTTTTTGTGGGTTTCTCAAAACCTTATGGTTGTAGCCTGTAGCATGTTCTTCATTGTTTAAAACACTTAAAATTAGGGTTCAAACCCTTGTTGCCTCACTTTGCATTTTGGATACAAACCCTAGGTGGGTATTGTGACTTATGAAAGCAAAAATTTGGCCTCTCCAGGCCATAGGCATATAAATGTCTGTTGGGGTTTTTTGCCCTTCCTCGAGCCTGAACATGCCTCCCATCTTGTATTTTGGAAATGCCATTAAAAAAACAATAGGGTTTGTTTCAAAATCTGAATTGACCTTATTGTACTTGCATAACACATTTGAAATTTTACCTCTGCATGGCACCACTATATTTGCATATTTTCCTAAAAACATGATTTGTGCTCGACATGAATGCATGGTTTGAAATGATATAATGACTTCTTTTGTGCTCTTATCACTGTTGAAGCTCTATTGGAAGAAATGTAGATATGTATTCAATAGCATTATTTTTTTGTTTGCCACTTTAGCTTGCAATACTTGTTGTTTTGAAAAACATATCAAACAAACCTTATGTACTTAATCATGTTGTAGTTCACCTGATTGTATGCACTTATAAAATTTAGAATGCATTCCTCAGTATCTCATTTAAAATGAGCCAACATCATTTGGTTTTTCTCCACTCTTAAAAATATTGAAACAAGCAATGTTTCCTTGCACACTTTATTCACAATGGTGCTATTCTTGACTGCATTTTGTCATCTTTGAAAACTCTTATCAAAGATTTGATTTGATTTACTTCAACAACTTCTCATGGTTTCATTTGTAGATACTATCATGACTTTAAGGCATCTCAATGTTTCAAAACAAACACATCATTTCTTTTCCACAATCCTCTGCTTCATCTTGTATTTCATATAACACTAAATCATGCAATCAAACTTTTCCTTTCATACTGATGATACCAAAATACAGAAACAAGTTAAAAATTTGCAAATTACCTCCTTGTATGGTGTTATCCCACATTTCATTTAGCCTCAAAATATTTGATGCTTTGCATTTGATTTAGCATGCCCTCTTTGCATTCATCCTTTGCCTTCAATAACTCACTTGCAGCCACTTGTGACTTGGTCACTGATGGAGCTAGCCTCTCCTCTGTACTCTTCATGCATTTTTATCTCCTAAAAAACAACATGATGATATGAATGCAATGTTTGCATGGAAGATTTTGAAATATGAAGCACTTTGTTATGATGTTCTGAAGCTTTTCATTTGCTTCACCTATAATTGATGATTTATAACCAAGGCATTATATATGCCTGTTCACTCATGATTTTCAATTCATTGCATCTTGAGAGTTGACTGTCCTCAATGGTCAACTGTTTGAGTCCTCTTGGCACTTTATGATGCACTTCATCTGATGGAGTCAACTGTTATGAGATTCTACACTTGAACAGTTGATCACTCATGATTTTCAATTCATTGCATCTTGAGAGTTGACTGTCCTTAATGGTCAACTCTTTGAGTCCTCTTGACACTTTATGATGCACTTCATCTGATGAATGTCTTTCCTTGAGAATTTTGAATCTGTTTCTTTATTAGTCCCTCTTTGAATGCTTGAGGGATAGCATGTCAGGTCTCAACGCTTGTGGGAGCCCGTTTTACACCACATTCTTTATGATATTCAATCTGGATCAACAACATGGCTTGTCCTATACTTGCACATGGAAACAAACAATGTTAGATAAAAAAGCAATATGTTATTATGATGCTTCCTCCTTGGCTTTTGGTACATTTCTTGTTCTTGCTCAGTTGTTTCAATGTATTATTAGCAAAATTCTCCATTATTGTTGATAATTCACATAGGAATGTTCATAGTCAGAGCTCTAATAGCCTTTGATATCTCTTGCAGGTCTATCAAAAGCTCAAGAACAAGGATAGTGCACCATTCTAGAATCAACTTGAAGACTTACATGCAATGATGATAATATAAGTACCCACAACTACTCCCATGACTTGTGTGGGACATTTGGTTCTTCATTACCCAATGAATATAAGTACAACATTAAAAAAAACTTGTTGAATTTTGTACTTTTCTCTTTAATGTAAAACAATGTTTGAACATTGTAATTGAATACTAGAATGAAATCATTTCTTTTCCATTTCATGCAATGCTGAATGTTGTAATTGATATCAAACAATTTAAACACATTGCATTTCAAAATCCACAATAACTCAAATACCTGCAATGGTTAAACATCTACAGAGATAAAATAAAATTTCCATCTTAAAATGAATCTTTGAACAAATCAGGTCTATCAAATTGAGCTGTAGTGAAAATTTGATAACAAAACCCTTCTAGGCTTGTTGGAAGGTTAAATTTTTGCAATAAGAACTGTCTCATAGTTTCTATGGAAGATAATATAAGCTTGGCCAAGTGGAATATGGTCAATATATATGGTCCTAACTCAAGACTGGATAGGATTGATCTATAGAACTTGCTGCAGTGTATCATTATTAATAGAAGGGAAGAGTTTTGGATGCTTGGTGGGGATTATAATTCCCCTTTCTATCCCTTGCAAAAGAGTGGAGGTATTATTGATTTCTCAGATAACATGATGGAATTATTGGGGTTTCTTAACTCAGTGGGGTTAATGTAAATTCCTCTGAATGGATCTATTTTTACTTGGAAAAATAGGAGGTAGGGTAGTCATATGATATAGGTTAAATTGGATAGGTTCCTTGTTTCCTCTAATTGGAACATTTTACAAATTCTCACCCTTATTGCTTTCCCCAGAACAGGTTTTGATCATAGTGCTCTCCTTCTAGAGAGGGATGATAAAATGGTTAGAGGACCCTTTCCTCTTAAATGCAAAATAATGTGGTCTCTTCATCTAGAATTCAAATCCTTGGTTGAAGAGTGGTGGAAATCTCCTTGTGATGGTACTCCCATGTATAAATTAGCTCAAAAGTTGAAAATGGTCAAAGAGAAGGTCAATGGGTGGAATAAGTATTCGTTTGGGAATATTTTTATGACCAAAAAAGATTTAAGCTTAAAACTAAAGGAGATTCAAGATCTAATGGAGCTGGGAATTATGGATGAAGAGACCTGTAACCAAGAAAGGGATCTTAGATCTTAATGGTATAAAATAAATAAAAGGAAGAAATATTCTGGAAACATAAATCAAGAATCCAATGGTTGAGGGAAGGGGATAGAAATACAAAGTTTTTCCACCAATCTACCTTATCTTTTCTTTTTTTTTTTAGACTGCAGGAATCGGGTAGCACCCACCAATCTACCTTAAAACATAGAGGAAGAAACATGATTATATTTTTAGTTACTTCTAATGGGACTAGACTTGATAGGGAGGAGGACATTGTTAAGGAGGTTGTTTCCTTTTTCTCAAATTTTCCTGAATTGCCAATTGTTGATAATTTTGAATTGGATGACTTCTTGCAGGCGATTCCTAATGTTATCACAGATCAGGATTTAAATGAAATTTCTAAAACTGTTTCTATGAGTGAATTTAAGGAGGTTGTTTTCTCATTTGGTGCTTTGAAAGTGCTAGGGCCGGATGACTTCCCTCCAAGTTTTTTCTAGGTCTATTGGGACACTATATCTTCTAAGCTATTTAATGTGGTCAGGGATTTCTTCATATCAAGAATGCTTTTAAATCAAATGAACACCACTTTTATTGTGCTTATTCCTAAGATTAATGAAGGTGCTTCTATGAATGTCTATAGACCTATCATTTTGTGTAACACCACCTATAAGATCTGCTCTAAGATTATGGTTAATAGATTGAAGTTAGTTTTGAAAAAAATGATTGTTGCTAATTTGAAAGGGTTTGTCCAGGGAAGACACATATTGGATGCAACTATTTACACTCATGAGGTGTTACATTCTATGGATCAAAACAAAAAACACGGTATGGTTTTCAAACTAAATATTTCTAAGGCTTATGATCATATCTCTTGGAATTTCCTATTTGTTGTTCTTGAAAAATTTGGTTTTAAAGGTAAATTTCAACTTAATCACATCATGTGTCACTACTCCTAAGTATTATGTCTTGATTAATGGGGTTCCTCAAGGCTTCTTCTCTTCTAGCCATGGCCTAAGGCAAGGGGTGTGGGGTCATAGAAAATTTTGCTTATTGGGATTTTTATTGGAAAAAAGAATATGAATAATGAAGAACATGAGACATTTAAGATTATGTTTTTGTTTATTTGGATCATGGTATCTTAATAAATATGAAGTATTGATTTTGTGAAAGTATTGTAATAAGGATTTTAGTAATTATAAAATAGTTTTGTAGTTAGAGGCATAAGTTAAGCAACTCACATAATTGTTCTTAGGCGTTGTTATGAGGAATAGTATGGTCCCTATTTTTGGTTCTTTTTTGGGTATTATTTTCAAGAAGTAGTAGGAGTTGGTTATGTAGGAGTAAGGAGAAAGGAGTTGAGAGGAGTGGAGAAAATGGTTTTCCTAGGAAGAAGAAAAGGGAGTGAAGAAAAGAGATTGAGATGAGTAGCAAGCAAGGTAGATTCTAATTAAAAAAAATAGAGGTAAGAAAATTCGTTCATGTTGATTATCCTTCTCAATTCAATAATGAAACTCTTAGATTGATAATGGAATAAAAAAATGTATTATGAAACCAATAATTAGAGCTTTGTGTGAGCTCAACTTGGTGTAAGCCTCAACTTGCTTTGTGTGAGCTAAAATATTTGCTTTGTCTGAGCTAAATGATTTTCTCTGTGTGAGCTTGTGAGTGAGTTTCAGCTCTGCATGAGCTATTGAGCTCGGGGGTGGCTGGGTGGAGAGAAACAAGAAAATAAATTAATGTTGATAGCAAACAAAAAAGAATATAGATATTTACTTACCATTGTTCGTTACTACTATTTTACTGATGGTTTGGAATGCATGTAGCGATGAATCCCTCTGCCATGGATGGCTAAGGGTAACAATGGAGAAACTGAGACATTGAGGAATTTATACAATCAAATTTGGGGAAAATAGAATTAAGCTAGAAAGGAATTACAAATTTCAAAACCAAGTAATTACCTCTCATTCTCTTTATGCAATAGAATATCGTTTCTTGTACATTTAGGTGAAGTTTTAAAAGAAGAGCAGTAGTGAAATTTAACTGTAGTTGGTATGGCATATGTAGTTCCTTCTTGAACGATCGACAATAGTGGCCTTGATTGTAAACAATATTTTGTTGGTGTATAGTTTACTTGCTTGGAGCTTGCTAAATCTATAGAGAAATATTGTTTATCTCTTAAGCTGTCATGTGTTTGATGTATAAAGCATCAATTGGAAGTTATTTTTATATATATCCTAGGGTTCTATTCGAAACTATGAAGACTAGGCAATCTCAATATAATTTTCTTTTATGGAATTAAAAAAAACACTAAATTGCTTAGAGATGCAAACCCCGTATTGCAAAGTTGTATTATGCTCACAAGAAATTCTAAGCACCAATGGTGTTATGTTGATTCTATAGTGGCGTTGACTATGGAAACCTCCATAGCTTGGTGACCTGCAAGGCTTTAAGAATGTAAAATCTTGCTCAGAAACTCATTACTAAGGAATGAGAAACGTTTCACTCATTTTGTTGTCTTGTCTTGTTCGCAATAGTAACATATAGTGAACAGTTAAAGAAGGCCAATATTCAACAAGCAAATATTCCTTTGCAATACTAGTATCGAAGGCCAATGTCAAGATAAGGAGTTGTTGTGGAGAGACACTAGACTTAGAAGCACCCAAGATGGAGTTCCTAGTTTTTTTTATAGAGATATTTAGATGTACATTTCAAATCATTGTATCAAGATACAAATTTGATTTTTGTAAATTCAATTGTATTATAGGAGTCCAAATTCCTTCAACGACTGGGGATTTAGTTGTGTAGTGGATTTTCCTATTGAAACAACGTAATGAGTTATAAATTAATAGATAATATGTTCATTTTAATTAGATGTGGTTGAAAATTCCAAAAATTAGAATTGCCAATCGAACTTGTCTATATATATATATCATTACTTATTGTTTTCCTTATCAATATAGCGTTGACAAGCAAATTCCCTTTAAAGAGATTATATCATTTGGGATTTATCCTTAACTACCTTATTATTTGATGCGAGTAATTTACCATGCAAGTAATCTTTACTATTATTATTGTTCTTTTCTGAATAGGCATCTCATAGGTATCAAAGCACTAGGTTTCAGCACTGGGAGCTTTGGAGAAAAGTAAAATTGCTTAAAATAACTCATTTTGTTGTGTAGACAAGAAAAAAATGTCGGAGAATCAACCTAGTCAATCTAGAGAACCAATTGACCAAGGGCCACAAATACTCCAAGCTTTACAAAATATGGTAAATGTGATACAAGAAAGGTTATCCATGCAGTCATGAGAGATGTTTTAAAATATGCTAATGACTGCCCTTTGAAAGGTTGTAGGTGCATTACATAAGCAAAATGGAAGTACTAAGTAGGCATAGGTCCCCAATGGATAGGTAAATGTGATATTCTCCTAGTCCTCAGGTGCAATTTGGATCTGTTTATACCCATTGAATCCATCTAGAAAAGAAAAGTATTGCTTTCCTACAAGTGAGTCTAAAACTTGATCTATGAAAGGTAAGGGGAAACGGTCTTTTTTGGTGGTAGTATTGAGTTCTCTATAATAAAAAAAACTCACCACTTCCCTCCCTTTTTTGGCACAATCACCAATGGAGACACCCACTGACTATCTAAGATGGGGTAGATAAATCCTGCATCTAGCAATTTTTGTAGTTCTTTTACAATTTCTCTTAGTGCAGGGCTAATTCTTCTTTGCAGTTGCCTCACTAGTGTACAATCATCTCCAATGTAAATTATATGAGTGAAAAGCTTAGGGTTAATCCCTTCATATCATGATAGTCCCACACAAATTCATGTTGGTAGGTTCTCAGTAAGTTTGTCAATGCCAATTGTTGTTCTTCACTCAATTTACTATTGATGTACAAATATTTTCCTTTTGTCACTTGCACTTGTGTAGTTATCTCTACCATGGTTGTTTCACTAATGCTAGGTACCTTGAGTTAATGTGGCAACAATGTATGAGAAATACCCATTGCTGTAGGAAGATTGGCTATAGGAAGAGTAGGCATAAGTGTCTTGACTGGAGCAATAGAATGAGAGGATGATGCTTCCTCCACTTCACAATGATTTTGAATTATGTTAGACAATACTTCATCTTCATCTTGAATTTGCATGAAACAGATTCTACCTAACATCATAAGTTGTGTCAGAGAATTAACTTCCTTGGCCTCTTCACCAACATGTGGCCATACAAAATTATCCATGTCATGGGGTGGTTGAGCAAGAGGGTAGAGAACAAGCTTTTTAGTGCTCTTTCCATCAGAAATGGTCATGTCTCCTATCCTACATCCAATATATACATCTTCTGTTGCTAACCATGGCCTTCCAAGAATGATAGGGTACCCTCCTAGTGTGACTTTAGGAGAGAAAATCATGAAATCTATTCGGTACTCCCATGAGTCCAAAGCTACCACAAGGTCCTCTACTACACCATCAGATTTAACAGTTGAACTATCAACAAGTTGTAGGATAGTAGGAGTAGGTATCATGCTTGTAACATTTAGTTGCTACAGGATATCCTTGGTCATTACAATTATTGCTACTCCTAAGTCATTTAGAGCATTCTTTATCTAGATCCCATTTATGGAAATTCCTACCATAGGACTCCCTAGATCATTATATTTGGGAACAGTCACTCTCCCAAGCATGATGTCAGCTAGTTGTCCCACCACATGAACCATAGTGGGGTCTTTCTTCTTCTTGCTTGGCTTCTTAATGCGTGTTTCCTTAATTGCCTTTCCATAGATTGGAACATCTTTTATGGCCTGAAATAGAGGTATCTGGACACATATGCTTCAACTAATCTAAAATTTCAAAATTTGTCTTTTTTTCCTTTTCTTTCATAGTTTCCAATCTTTGTGGAAATGGGAGTGTTTGTGCAATCTGCTTGACTGGAACCGGTTCAAGATTCTTAGGTGCACTGGGTTAAATGGGGGTATTTAGAGGCTCCTCTTCTTCCATAGGAAGCTCAGTGATAATGGGTGTGGAAGGGGCTAGCAAAGTAGTTCCTAAATGCAAGTGGATGTCACTTACACTCACAACATATGTAGGGAATTGATTTGGATTAGTAGAGTATAAAAGTTGATGTTGTGGTTTGTTATTTGGATTGGTTGTGGGCTGACCTAGTAGTTGAGTAGGTTTAGGTGTATTTGAACCTGAACTCGAGGGAGGAGGAATATAGTAGGTTGTTGGGGCTAAGAAGGTGGCTGCATGTAACTATTTATCTGGTTTGGCCATTGTTGTCCTCCCCTCCATTGAGATGTTTACTACCAATTTCCTTGAAACTACTACCAATTCCCCTGAGGTTGTTGCCAATAGGGTGGAGAATTTGGTTGATTAGGCCAGACATTTGAGGGGTTACTCCAAGATTGTGGTGGATATCCTCCATAGTTGGATGGATATGGGGGCTACCATTGGTTACTAGATGAATAAGAATTGAAATATGGCCCAACAAAAGAGAGTGGATCTAGTGGAATACCTTGTCTTGGAGCCCATGGCCTCCTTTGTGCAACATAGTAGATTTGATCTTCTTCAACTTGGGTTGGCTTGAACTTTGGTGGAATCTACTTACTTCTTCAATATTAGCTAACAGCCTACATTTGCATCCTTCTTTTGTCCAATGGGGGCAATACTCTTCCAATGTTCCTGCTACCTCCTCTTGTTTCTTTTTGGCCAGAAGTGTATCCAACAAAGTAGCTAGATTATTTATAATGTCTTGCTTGAATTTTTCCTACAAGTGAGTAATCTCCATTCTTGAAACTCCATTAGTAGATGGATCATAGAAGATTGATAAGATCTCCCTTTCTTTGAAGCTTCCCTAGAGTAGTTCTGGCATATCTTCTTGATGTCCTCCCAAGGAACCTGGGAGATATCTCCTCCTCCCACCAAGTCTAAGGCATCAGTGCAACTGCCATTAATTCCTCTCAAGAAAAGCAACTTTTGTGATTCTTCATTAAGTGTATGGTGTGAATATTTCTGCAGAAAAAACAAAACCTTGCAATGTAATCTTCCAGGCTCTCAACTTCCTTTTGCTGCATCCTAAAAATGTCATCTCCTCTCATGTCACTTCCCTACAATATTCTTTGTATTTCAAGGAAATTTTTCTTCATGTCCCTCCCAAGTCTCCATAGTATTTCCTCAGCCTAGGCTCATGAACCATCTTAATGCAACTTCTTCTAAGGTGGGGAGACACCTAACTTGGACACTTGATTTATCCAAATTCTATTCCCCTTTCTGCCTAAACATCCCCTTATCCGCATTAATTAAGTAATATCACTATTATTTAATTAATCCCTCTAAAGTTCTTCTAATCCCTAAGGTATCTAGTTAAATAATTAAATACCTTCCCCCTTTCATCAAAATATGACATTTATTTAATTCCCTTTATGTCACATCCTCCATCATTTTTATCTAAGCCTAATTATTCTCCTAATCTCATCATTAGGATGTGCACATGCCTAATCCTTGATTAGGATGTGTCACATCCTCCAACTTTTGCAAGTTGGCCTCTAATATCTCTTAGCCACCTAACCCTCCTCTA
>VDFB02321872.1:0-33324 GCA_007258455.2 Sequoia sempervirens
TCTGGAATGTAAAAATGTATTAGTGAATATTCAATATATGTAATATCTTTGGCATGAATGATTAAAAACAGAGCTCAAAGCATTGCTTGTTTTGTGCCCTTTTAAATTTTGGATCTTGAGCAGAAGTTGAGCTGTTTGGCTTTGGTGGTTAGAATACTTGATGTTTGTATTTCAGATAAAACCACTTGTTAAGCCTACAAAGGTGATCATGAAAATGAGTATTAGCAATTACCGATGGCATGAGCTGTTCCCACAAGGTAAGACTGTATAATTTCTAAAAAGTCACTTATGATTGATTATATTGGGGCAATTCTGTAATATATTTATTCTCTTGCAGCAAAGAAGAATATAGGGGTAGTGATTGCTGTATGGGCTCCAATAATCCTTGTAAGCATGAATTTAGTTGTGAAACAAATGTTGTTTTGATGCTATATTGTTTGAACATGCATTCTATCTGCTGGATTTCACTATTGTTCATTTGTCAATTTTGGTCTGAAATTATTCATTTACAGGTTTATTTCATGGATACACAAATTTGGTGTGCCATCTTCTCCACTATCTTTGGAGGTATTTATGGAGCTTTTCGCCATCTTGGTGAGGTGTGTTTCTCTTTAATTTTTTTTTCTTTTCTTCCAAAATCATTTTCATTCTTGGAGGACACTTTTAGGAGAATGTGTTGATGAAGCGGTTCTCAATTTAAACATATTTTTTTTATGTGCTTTATATTTGTATATACAAGTTTCCTAGTTTTCAGCTTTTGTATTGGTTTTCTTTCCAGATACGAACATTGAGAATGTTGAGGTCTCGATTCCAATCTTTGCCTGGAGCTTTCAATGAATGTCTAGTGCCACCTTCTAAGGAAAAACTTCAGAAGAAGGGTTTAAAAACTTTCTTTTCCCGGAAGTTTGAGAAGGTCAAGTATATATGAATGAAAGAGGTGTCTTTCTTCACAGTTGACATGTTTTGTATCCCAATAATTAAAGATATTAGTTTGTCTGGTCATCATGTGATATCTGAAAATATTGTGGTTAACACATGCTGATTTATGCAGGTTGAGCCAGGAAAACGGATAGAGGCTGCAAAATTTGCCCAACTGTGGAATCAAGTGATTACAAGCTTTCGTAATGAGGATTTGATAAATAATAGGTGAAAGCCTTCTACAATTGCCAATATAGAGACATAAAAACATTGTCTGGTTAATACTTAGTGATTATTATTCTCTTGTTTCTTATACTGTTGATCAGAGAGATGGATCTATTGCTTGTACCATATTCTTCAGATCCAAAAGTAACTCTTGTCCAGTGGCCTCCATTCTTACTTGCTAGCAAGGTAACTTTGTTGCCTGTTGGTTCCTTCATGCCCAAAACCATTTTTCTTCCTCTCAATTTCTTTCTTCTCATGCTGCCTTTGAATGCAAATCAGATACCTGTAGCATTGGACATGGCTAAGGATTTCAGAGGGAAGGATTCAGAACTGTATAAAAGAATCAAAGCTGACGATTACATGATATGTGCTGTGCAAGAATGCTATGAGTCAGTTCAACGTGTTCTTTTGACAATTATCAATGGTGACCAAGAGAAGCGGTAGGGGCATTAACAATTTGCGATGAAGAAGAATCGTCCTTTAAAATATTTGGCATGGTTTTATGGCATGGGTTCATGTTTTTCTTTATCATTTTTAATATTTTTTCCTTTTTAATGCCCATGATATGAAATCCTTTCCCCATATTTATGCAACTTCCCAATGCTAATTTGAAAAGACATGTAAAGTATGTCATGATCTCAGTTAACAAAATAATTGCTGTTCTTTTCTCAGGGTTATCGGGGAGATACTTGAGTATGTTCGTGAGAACATTGATAACGAGTCCCTCTTGGAGAATTTCAAGATGAGTGAGCTTCCCATTCTGTACACTAAGTTCGTACATCTTGTTGAAATACTGGTATGTCCAAATTTATTATGTTAATTTTATAATTTTATTCATGTAATGCTGAGAGCTCAGTTTAACAGTTGATTCCAAAGGTTCTTACTTGCGTGTACATGTCTCAGAGGAAAAATGATGGTGATCCAGATTCTTGGCAAGCTGTTATTCTTGCCCTTCAGGATATGTTGGAGATTGTAACTCGAGATATGATGAAAGATGGGCCAAGGTGGGGTAGATTTTTGGCAGTCGGCTAATAATTGGAAAACAACCTTGCTTTTATTTATACCAATTCTTGGGTGTTTCTGTGATACAACATTTTGGAATCAATTCACAGTACGCAACCAAGTCAAGATATTGTAACAAAACCTGGTCAACCCCAAAAGGCCCAACTATTTGCATCCACTGGGGCTATTGATTATCCTATTGAGCCTACCGATCAATGGAAAGAACAGGTATTCCTTTCTCATTGATGACTAACAGGCACATTGCAAGGTTCATTACTAAAATAGACACACATTGTATGGCTTTTCAGATCACCAGGCTTCATTTGCTACTTACGGTTAAGGAATCTGCTATGGATGTTCCTGTCAACTTAGAAGCTCGGCGCCGGATTGCATTCTTTAAAAATTCTTTATTTATGGATATGCCTAATGCTCTCAAGGTTCGAAACATGCTGTCATTCAGGTAACTATTGGGCAATGGTGTGTTTTATTGTATAATAGCAGAAGTTTCAAGTACAGTTTAGAAAAATATTGTAGCACAATATAGAAGATAATAAGAATATATGCCAACAAATAATTGAATGAAAATATGTGAACTAAAATGCAATTGTGCACCATCAAATGGTGTTGCTAAAACTTTCCTGACAACTTTTTTAAGTGGTTAGGTTTGTCTACTTCCTTTTAGCAATGACATTTGCCACCTCACATTCATGAATTCAATACAACCTTGGAATGCTGACAATGAACGTAAGGTGGTCCAAGGATAAGTGAATGGGAAAGAAAGCTCTCATGTGAGATGTTTCAGATTTTTTGCTCTTGATAACAAGTTCCTCCACGTTGAATTAAAGGAGGAAATGACAAAATACACATATAAGATAGTACTCAGAATATCATTTTCCATCATTATGGACTGTGGAATCATTAAATGTCGCATGCAAATTAGTAGTGGCCAGTGATGCTAGTGTTGACATGATAATGTTCCTTAAAGAGTGTATTCATGAGAGAGAATTTGACAAGCGAGTTCAAGTATGTGTGTACATCAAAGAGAGTTTGACAAGCATGTTGAAGTATAGATAAGTCATTTATTAGGAAAGGTAATGGAATATATGATAGAAAAATGTATATGCTTAATAGATAGTGCTTAAAATGAAAGATTTTATGCTGAATTTATATATATTAGGTCATGCCATGATGCATCCGAGTGGTAACATGAATGGCATTATCTGCAGCCACAGCAGAAATGCATATCCATTGTGTAATACCTTTTACTAACCGAATAATTCCCAGCAAAGAACTTTGGCTCTATAATAAGCATTTTGATTGCTGCTTAAAGCCAACTATCAACAAGTTGAGTTGTAATTAGCTACTACTTGCTCAAGTGAGTAGAAAATTAGCATTTCACATTAAACAAAAAATTGGCAGAAGCTTGAAAATCTTTTTGCATTTGTCAAATACAAAAATAGCTTTGGAATGCTTTATAGTGTTACTACTTTAGTTCCTTTATATAGAAGAGTTAACAGGAGAAAAGTCAATCAAATAATATAATTCCATTTTAGATGCATTTTTGATTGAAATCTTGGTATGGGATGAAGGACAATTCAGTAATCAACTCCAATGTTGTTTGTTCTCTGCATCGTCAGTGATGGTTGAAAAGGCATCCTTGTCGAAGCTATTGAAGCTTTCTTAGGAGAAGTAAAACTGAATTAAGTTTTGCATGGTGAGTTGGCGTTTGGAAATCATCAATGTTCGAGGCATAGCTCACATTGTAATTTTTGTACTCACATACCTTTTTTTGAACAAAGGTTAGAAATATAGTGTAATACTTGATGAATTCTACTTCTCATACTTATTTCTTAACCGAATTCTTGACTATTTCCTGTCTCCTTATGGTTTCCCAAAGCCAATGGCTATCCATAGGACGCCAAGAACACAACATGCATCCTCACTCCATCTAGAAGGGGTAGCCCATTAATGGTGATGCCATGGCATAGTGACACAAGGGCATAGTCTCATCACTACTTTTGAAGAGTTTGGCCAAAGGTTGTGTTGGTTGTTTTTAAATCCCAACCAGATCTTACAATAATCTATGGATTTTGTCATTTCCAATGGTTGATTATTTGGAGGGATTGCCCAACGACTAAGAGAAAGTTTGGAAAAATTTCCCTCTTCACTTTGGGCTCTGCAAAACCCGGGAGGGTGGTCACTGACAGTATTATTAAGACCTCCTTTACCTATTATCCTTGATATTGTGAATAACAGATTTGTTCTCTACAGATTTGCTTGAGGATTATGAAAAGTTAAGGATATATCAAATCCCTTAAGCATTAAACAATTCAGAGCAAGAGAACAAGAAAATACATCAAACTAACAAATAACTTCAATTGAATTGAAAGATTGTAAGTGTTATTTATTGTGTGACCTTAGAGATTGTAATTTAAACAAAGATTTAAAGACCGATGCCTTAACCTAGGGTATGGAGTCAAAACAGAAGTAATTGAAGTTTGCTTAATAATATTTTCCCCCAAACATCACAAAACTTTACAACAATGTATTACATTATTGCATTCAAACATTCTCAACCAATTCTACTTTAAGATCCTTGCATAACCTTATACAAATCTATATTCTTATTAAAGCATTTAACTCATTCCTTGAAAGAGAGCTATAACAAGAACATACAATCAGAAGAAAGACAATGGCAATGAACAAAAAGATCCTTGATCATTTCATTCATAGTTTTGCATAAAGTGTACATTAAGAGACAATTGGCCAAAAATATGCCATTAATTTCAAAGGATGCTAGCATTGTTAAGAAAAACCCACAACTACATACAATTCAAACACAATCAAACCCAAAAAAGACTTAGACTCTATTCTCAATGTTTTGAGATACAAAATTCTCAAAAGATCTGTGCAAATGGCCTTGAATTCCTTTTTATAGAAACAAGGGAGCAATACAAGCTTCGATCCAAGTACACATGTCACATTTTCATTTGGCATTCAGTTACATTACAAAATATGAGCACAACTGCTCGTGGAGAGAATATTCAAGAAGGACAAAAGTTGTTATCCATTGTTTGAAGTACATTGTTTCTCCAAAAGGCTTGGTGTTGTCAGTTGTACTTTCTTTGCTACTTCATTCATCATTCCTTTAGTCGGTGGATGCCTTGAAAGATGACCTGGTAGATAGGACAAGAAAACAGGTCCACTACAAGACAAAAACTCCTAATTAAGTTGTAAAACTGTGTTGGCGCTGATTGTGCACATGAGACAATTTTTGCTTCCACATCATCTGAAAAGCTTACAATTCAGGAAGTTGATTGTGCTGGTCGTCCCAAGTAGTGTATTCTTCCTTAGTAGGGCATTTGAAAGCCAAGAATTCATCCATTTTATTTTTGTAGGTTCCATATTTTCTGATAGTTGAATTTGCCTATTTGTCAAAGTCTTGAAGAAACCTACAAGTGGCCCAAATCTTATCAATGCAACTTTTCATGAATTTTGTATCAATTGGCTCCTTTTCACAAATTACTAAAGCCAAGGATGCTGTAATATTCTCTAGTTGTGTTTTCCAATCTTCATATGGTTTCACCTTTCCCTCAGCATCCCTAATATTAGGCAATATGCCCAGATTGTTATCATCGAACTCTTTAATAAATGCATTCACCTTATCTTCCATGGGGTTGACCATCCCCTGATATCCACTTGCTGATTTGACAATCTGATAGGTGGGAGTGATCAGTTCAGGTTTATTAGGATCATAGGTAGATCCTTTGATCATGCCCATAAATGAAGTTAGCCTTGGCACCCATATGTTCATCAGAGAATGGTCTGTCTTATCTTTATTAAACATATCAATGGCATTTATCATCAAAGAATAGTTAGTATGCACATTACTTGCTCTCTTCGAAATTCTTTCCATCAAATGACCTAAAACCGTAGAAGTTATATGCGAATTGTCTTTATTTGTTATAGTAGGTGGTGCAGCAGAAGTGCTTGGAACCTCAGGCGTTGGTTGCCATACAACTATTGCTTGTGATGAAGGTGGTGGTGAAGAAGGTGATGTAGGAACTTGCTCTTGTTGTTGCACTTATTGTCTGACTTGTGGTCGCTGATTCTGCAACATTTTCACTTGTAGCTCCAATTGAGCTATCTTCATCTTATTTTTATTGTGTTCATTAAGCAAATCCTAATACCTTTTGAAAGCTTGATTATGTTTTTCTTGCAAATCTTCAATTGTTGCCTTGCTGCAATGGACAACATTAACATGAAATGTGGCTGCCTGCACTGCTAAAGTGTTTGATACTCTTTTAATTATCAATCCTCCTCTTAAGTCACTGACAGACTGAACGACTGTTGGCTTGTTTGTATTTGGGGCAAGAGCCCAAATAGCCAATGTGCCCCACTTTGGACTGAAAGCAGACCCAGTTAAAGCAGTTATCGCCTCATCTTCTGATGAGAAACTTGAGTATCATGCTTCTTCACAGTATCCAGTGCAATTGCAAATGCTATATCCCATTCTGGCAAGAGGAGGATACCACTTTCTCTTACAAATTTTCTGCCTTGCTCTGGTGTTATCTCTTTTTGTTGAGTCTTCATCTTTACTACCAGTCTATCGAATATTTCTTGCCTTGTCTATTCTGGAAACTTACTTGTTTCTTCTCCTAACCTCCTTTCAAAATCATCTCTCTTGCTTCTCAATAAAAAGAGATGAGATAAGAGGAGAGCTCATGTGATTAACAACCCTTGGTGGAATAAAATATGGAAGATTATATAGCTAAACATAAATGTCATTTCAATAGGTCTTGTTGCTTTCGAGGATAATGTTGATTATTATAAAATCAGAAGCAAGCTTGTCAACAAGGAGGGTGTGGAAGTCCTAAACTTAGGAATTGATGCAGCGCCTACAACGATTGATCTGGGTAAGAAGTTGAAACTAGAAGAGAGGTAGATGATGATTGTATTGCTTTGCTTGGTCTTATGAACAAATCCTTTTTGATAGAAGCAATGACCCATCAACCCCACACTTGCCCCTCAAAGGCAGAAAGAACCAATGAAGCTCAATGAGTGAGATGTAATCAAATATATATATATTTTTTAAACTGCAATGTTTCATCAAAATTTTGACGGAAGTAGTCCGACGAAACCAAAAAATTTCGATGAGGTTACTATACATGCGACGAAATCTTTGTCGCAATAGCAACCCAACTTCGTCAGAAAAATGACGAATGTTTGTTGTTTTTCCACCGCTTTCAAATGGGAACGCTGCAACGTTTTTGTGGTTTTTGCTGTCAATAGATGGACGAAATTACGTCGATTTTGCGACGAAAACCAACAACATTTTCCGTGGCGTTGACCGACGATACTGGGTTGTGGTTTCAATGAATAAAATTTTGTTGTTAAAGCGACAAAATTCCAACGATGAAATTCAAAACAGTGTTTCATCGAAATTTCAACAATGTTTTGTCGAAATTTCAACAAACAATCATTGAAATTTGTGGTCAAATTCAGTAGTGTGGTTTGATGGAATCCAAATAATTCGCCTTATCTGAGTTATGAGGAAACTGGTCCAAATCAATCTTACTTGTACCCTCCATCTTCTTTCTGAAATCATCCTTTCCAATGAATCATTCATTTGTGTCAAAAACCACTAGAAAACCAAGCTCTGTCAAGTTCCTTACCTGTTCATCTAGCTTCTTCATATTTTTTGCAGCCAGATGCACAAATTCCTTTGTTTCACGCATTCTCAAACACTTTTGAATGATAGATGACAACTTCATTGAGGCATCAATCCGATTATGAATCCCTTTTGATTTCAATTCATTTTCATTGGCTTTGTAGACTGTTTGTTGAACTTGATTTGCATATTTTTTTATTGTCAATAGATTTTTGTTGTCCATTAAATATTTGTTGAGCTTCCTATAATGTAGTCTCATAGAATTAATCAATTGAAAAAATTCACACAAATGATCAATCCTTTGCATTATTTCCTCCCATATCTTTTGTTTCATATACCTCATTGCTTCTCTACAAAATGCAGTTAACTTATTTTGACAAGAGTTTATTTCATTTTTTGCTTCCCTCAACTCTGTCGCTAATCTTTCACTTTTTTTCTCTCTTTCTCCAATTTTTGTTCTCACTATTGATTTTCTTTCCCTAGGTTTTATTTTAATTTTTCTGAAGTGGATTTTTCCTCATCATATTTTTTTTGCTCTCATCTAACCTTTTCTTTAGTTCATTCAATTCCACCTCTGTTTGTTTATCCTCTTTGCTTGTAGATGTAGAGGAAATTTTTTTAGTTCTTTTTTCTAATTCACTAGTCTTGTTATCTACTACTTTCCTCTTTGCTTTCTCATTTTCTAGGTCTGCCTGTAACTTTTCTATTTTAATTTGCAACCTCTCTCTCTCTCTCTCTCTCTCTCTCTCTCTCTCTCTTTAGCAATGATGTGTACACCAATTCATTGTTCTTTTTTGAGACATTGATTTTGTTAGAATTTTTGTATCTAGAAAAATCCAATTGGAAACTGCTCACCTGAAATTTAGAGCGATTCATCTGATTTTCTAGTTTATTTTGAATTGTGGGAACAACAAAAATGTACTACATGATTTCTTTATTTGGGTCAAATGTGGGTAATACCTTGGTTTTTGCGGACTCTGAAGTTACAATAGATGAACTCTCTATCAGTTGCTTCCTTTCTTTTTTATATAATTCTAATTTCTTGTTAAACTCATCATTGTAATCAAAACTTGGGGATACAAAAATAATGGAATTCTTGAATGGTGAAGGACTAGGAGTCCTTGTAGTTGTTGTTGCAACCACACTAACTAGAGGAGTGCCTGGAAATAACTCCTTTGGGGTGGAACTAGTAGTTGGACTTAGACCTGTCATAATCCTTGCCCTCTTCAGTATGCCTTGATCACTGGGTGTTTGTGTGGTATCTTTTATTTTTGGCCTCTTCTGTGTAATTTATTGTTGGTGCACATGTTGACCACTACTAGTACTACTACCCATACCATTTCCACTAGTGGTAGTGCTAGTTGTGCTAGTTTCTCCACCATGGACATGTCCTAGTTGTGATTGTATCTAACCATGAGGATTAGGATTTGAAGCTTTAACAAAATGAGTTGTTTCATTTTTTTTAAAAAGGGGTAAAAACTTTATTGAATAACAGAATCAAAGAATTACATCAAAGCAAAGGGCCAAAGCCCCAGGGAACCCAAAAGAAACAAAAAAGCAACACAAGAGCCATTCATCATCCATCCTCAATTTCATTCCCATCTTCGGCAATAATCATTTCCAGATCACGGCGGAATTCCTGGGAGAGCTGCTCCCACCTCTCAACCTTCCAGCCATCAAGATGCTCTGAAGCCCATTTTGCCAAGCAATCCGCTGCCCTATTCCACTCCCTCGGAATATGGACAAAAGACACCACCTCCATCAGGGAACTAATCCTCAGAATCTGCTGCACCAACCTAGCCAGCTGCCAACTGACATCCGCCACCTTCCTAGCATTGAGCAAGTTAACCAAAACTTGTGAATCTGACTCACAAATCACCTTTCTCCACCCCAACGAATAGGCCCGTTCAAGGGCGGAGAGGATTGCAAGACCCTCCATAAGGTTGACAGTCTGCACCCCTTCATAGATAGAGAAGAAGAAGACCACCTTCCGCGAAGAATCCCTACCAATCCCACCAATTCCTGCAGGCCCAGGGTTTCCCCTTGAGGAGCCATCAGTATTAATCTTCATGAATCCAGCAGGAGGGGGAAGCCACTTACCCATTCGCATCACTTTCTTCCTCGCCTGCCTTCCTCTTCGAACACAAGCCGAAGCCAAAGACATCTCGCGAAGCCCCAGTCTCTCCACCTTCGCAGCATCCTCTTTCTCCAAGGGATACACCACCTCGCACTTAGCTTCCACTGTCTCACGAACCATGCACAAAATTCTCTGCCAAATTTGCTGAATGACCATCTTTTCACCTCGGAAGATTCTACGATTCCGCTCCAACCAAATCTGCCAGAGAATGAAGGTAGGCCCAACATACCACACGTCCTGTAAGAAAGAAGCCATAGCGGGAGGTCTGCCAAGACTATTCCAAAAATCCACCAAGGAGGAAGCATGGACACAAGGACAATTCCAAGCTTCCCACCAAAAATGCCACAGCCTCAAGGAAAAAGAGCAACGAAAAAACAAATGAGCGGAATCCTCCTCCTCATTCCCACACAACACACACCTGGAAGGTCCCTGAAATCCCCTCTTCTGAATATTGTCCCAAGTCAAGCATTTCTTCCAAGCCAAAGTCCAGATGAAGCAATTGCACTTCGGCCAAGAAACCTTATCCCAAACTCTCTGCCACCAACGAACCTCCACCCCGTCCAACTTGTGAGATAAAAGAACCTGATAGCCAGAGGCAACAGTATAAACACCCTTAGGGTTGGGGGACCAAGATAAAACATCTCCGTCAGGTAGGGAGCAACAACTCCTACTAAAAAGGATGCGTTGCAGATCTGCACACTCCTCCTCCATACCAACCATAGGCCACTCCTCAGGATTCTTCCACCTAGCCACCATCAATTGGCCATGAGCAGAGATCGACTTAAAGTCTCTCACCCGGACCCAACCAGCCGCAATGAATCTTTGACTAAGGGGCAGCAAATTAGGAAACTGAGAAACAATAGGGGGAAAGCCATCCCAAGAATCCAACCAAAAGTGAGCCTCTGACCCACTTTTGCAGGTCCAAAACAAACCATCCTTAACAAGAGCAGCCCCTTTCTTGAGGGTACCCCAAATCACCGATCCTTTCCCCACCAAGGGATAACGGGGAATGTCCATATGAGAAATCCCCGGGAAATATTTGTGGGACAAGATCCTGGCCCAGGTCTGATCCTGCTCCACACACCACCTCCAAAATAACTTAGCAGCAAGCGCTATCCCAGACAAAGAAGACTGCCTTAATCCAAGCCCTCCACATTGCTTCGGGCTACAAACAACCTCCCATCTAACCAGACTCCATTTGGAGGATAATAAATTACTAGCCCAAAGAAACTGCCTAGTTAAAGCATCAAGTTCTTGAACAAAACCAACCAGGGCCACCTGGAGCATACATCTATAAATGGGAAGAGCTTGAACCACCGACTTGATTAGCTGAACCTTGCTAGCAAAGGACAACCATCTGTGGGTCCAATGGTTAACCTTTGTCCGAAACTTATCCAGAATACTCTGCCAAGAATCCCTGGGCATCCTTTTGATAGAGATAGGAATACCAAGATATGTCAAAGGAAGGGACCCAATCTGGAACCTTAGGATATTAGCTATCCTCCTCTAGATATGACCAGGAGTATTGAAGAAGAAGATTGAGGACTTATCTTCATTAATTAGTTGACCCGAGGCAAGAAGATAAACATCCAATGCAACACGCAAGTTAGTAGCCTCCCTGATTGTAGCCATACCCATCAGCGCAGTATCATCCACAAACTGCAAATGAGACTGTGGGAGAATATTATCTCCCCATCGCCACCCTTGAATGAGACCCATCTCAACATTCCTTTTCAACAACCGGCCGAGCCCTTCAGCAAGAAGTAAGAACAGATATGGAGAAACAGGGTCACCCTGACGTAGGCCCCGGGAAGCACAAAAAAGCTCTGAGGGCTCACCATTAATTAAAACAGAGAAGGAAATTGAAGTAACACAACTCATGACCCATTGGATCCATTCATCCCCAAAACCAAATGCTCCAAGGATCTTCCGAAGAAAGGACCAGCGAACTCTGTCATAAGCCTTTGCCATGTCCAGCTTGATGAACATTGCCTTATAATTGGAAATGGCCATAGAATGAATGGTTTCCGAAGCTATAACCACCCCATCCAGAATTTGTCTGCCCGCCACAAAACCACTCTGCTCCTCAGAGATCAACACTTTGAGCCATCTTTTCAGCCTATCCGCAATGATTTTAGAGATAATTTTATAAATCACATTACAGAGAGAAATGGGCCTAAATTGACTTAACATGTCCGCCCCATCACGTTTGGGGATAAGTGCCAAGAAGGTAGAATTCAAAGCCCGTAACATTTGCTTATTCATTTGAGATTCTTGGACTACAGCCAATAAGTCCAGCTTAATGATATCCCAGAAATCTTGAAAGAACTCCACCGGAAAGCCATCAGGGCCAGGAGCCTTCCCTTTCTTCATCTGGAACACCGTTCCCTCAAGCTCCTCCATTGAGATATCACTCATAAGATGCTCATTCATTTCCATAGTAACCAATGAAGGGATGCAGGACAGAACCTGGGCCTCCTCATCAGGAGCCCCCTGGGGGTCCTCCCTGAATAAAGATTCAAAATAATGAACTGCTTCATCTGAAATATCCTTAAAAGAGGAGAGAGACTCACCCGTATCTTTCACCAGAACAGAAATTGAATTCCCGTGACGCCTAGCCTTAACAGAATTGAAGAAGAAGGCAGTATTCTTATCTCCCTCCATAAGCCATTCAATTCGCGCCTTTTGTTTCCAATAGATCTCTTCGCGCAGTTCACACTCCTCAAATACTTTCAAAGCCTTAGCCTCCTCTTGAAGTAATTTAGCGGTCACACCATCCTCCCTGATCACCCTCGTAATGCTATTCAACTCAGCTTGGGTAGCAAGCTTGGCATGAAAAATATTCCCAAAGCACTGTCGGTTCCATCGCTTTAGCTGATACTTAACAAATTGGAGAAGCTTAGCAAAAGTATACATTGCCGTACCAAAAGCAGGTCTACCATTTCTCCACCACTCAGCCATATAATCATGAAGAGAGGGCTCACGAAGCCACATAAGCTGGAACTTAAAAGGGGGCGATCGAGGCGCACGAGCAGAAGAGACAACAAGTTTGATAGGCCAATGGTCAGACCCCCTCCAATCCAGAATTTCAGAGCTAGAAGACCACAGGCCACCAACCCAAAAATAGGACACCAGAAACCGGTCAAGCCTTTCGGAGATGCAGTGATCCCCAAGCCTTCGGTTGCTCCAAGTGAAACGACCATTAGTAGGCTTAACATCAACAAGATTCAAAGCAGAAATATTGTCCTGAAGAAGCAGCGCAGAAGGCTCCAACCTAGCAATCCCACCCCGCTTCTCAGCCAACTCAGAAATAGCATTGAAGTCCCCAGCCATAATCCAAGGATAAAAAGGCACCATACTCCGGACAAAGTGAACATGAGCCCACAAAAGTTGCTTACCCTGGAAATCAACAGGCGCATAGATATTAGTGAGGAGGATAGACTCCCCAGTCTCAAAGCAAGAAGCAATCATCGAGATAGAGGACTTGATGGCCATCCACCAAAGAGGGCGGATCTTCCGTGGATTCCAAAGGCAAGCCACTCCACCCGCAGAGCCTTGAGCACCAATGCATTGGCACTCACCATTTCTCCACAACTTAGGAGATAAACTAAGCATGCATTCAACCGATAACTTAGTCTCCTGTAGGAACAAAACATCAGGAGATTGACTTCTAACCAAATCACGAACAGCCTTTTGTCGAGGGCTGCTGTTCAAGCCCCTTGCATTCCATGATAGAACAATCATTTCAGAGAGCTTGAGAAGTGTGAATCCAAGGTCTTAACCGACCCTGACTCCACCAGAGTTTCCCCAGCTAGCTTAATCTTCTCCAAGTCTTTTTTCCGGCCAAGCTTTGAAGATTTCTCCCCCAACCCTTTTTTGAGATCCTTTTGTTGCAGTCCCAAAGGAGAAGGAGAAGGCTTGAGATTCTTTCCTGCATCTGAACTTGCATGGACAACCATAACAGACTTGTCTCCCCCACTCTTCTTCATTTCCAAAGAAGAAACCGACTCCGCCTGGACATCCATTTGAGGGTCGGTTACCATTTGCACGGCTCCAGAATCATGTGTAGCCTGAGAAACCCCAAAAAGAGGATCCTCCTGCCCAGAACACACAACTCCCTGATCCAAGTTAACTAAGCCCGGATTCACTTCCTGCTGGCCAAGATCATCCAAAATCTCGAATCTATTAAAACACTCATCATCTTGTCTTTCCGTCAAGGTCCTCTTTTGCCCTCGATTTCTATTGCGGTTTCTAACAGGGGCAAAACCATCTGGCCCAACCCCATCCCCGAGAATGGGATCCTTTCCTTTATCTTCCCTAGGAGGGTTGTGAATAGGCTGAGAAGTACGTGGCTCCACGGGCCTAGCCCTTGGGCATCTTCGCTGTAGGTGACCGTACTCATGGCAAAGACGACATCGAAATGGGAGAGTTTCATAATCCAACGACTGCACCCAAGAATAAGGACCCACAGACATATCCAAAGAATCTGGTAATGGCTTACTTAAGTCAATTTCCACACAGATACGGGCAAAAGTTATCACCTTTTTAAATTGAGTCTGTTGTGACGAGCCCACTGGCTTCCCAAGCATCGACCCCAACAAATGCAAAACATCATCCCGCCAGCATTCCACAGGAAACCGCGGAAGACGAACCCACACCGAGACCCGAGTCGGAAGCTCCTCAGCAGGGTTAAAACCAGCATGCCACGGTTTAACAAACAAGCCAACCTGGTTATAGAAGTAGGGGCCCCCTTCAAAAACCTTGTTATGATCCGCCATGCAATCAAAGGTAACCATGAAGTAATTGTTCGCTAGAAGCTTTATATCCATCTCCCCCTCTGGCATCCAGGTCCGTCGGGCCCAAGACTCTAGAAATTGTATCGATATCCGCATACCCAAGAATTTGCAATAAAAGGAGTGCCTCGAATAATACTCAATATCCTCCGCAACCATCTCCAAAGGGATGACTAGCTTCGGCCTATCCTTACAGCGTTCCAAGCAGCCATTGATTTTCGTGATCCGAGCCCCACTAGACGAGCCCACTCCATCCAGTCCCGGATCTGACAAAAACAAATCATTATTGAAAACTTTTGAGGCATGCGTTGGGGACTTCGCACCAATCACAGATCGAAAGTCCATTTTGGGCCAGCACCCAAGGTCTCCCAGGCGACATTTGACCCAAGCCACTCCAAAAGAGGCCGCTGGGAGGAGAAACCAGAAAAGGGCCGCGCGCCAGCGGCTCCCCATGACTTCAAATCGCAGCAAAGCCAGGATCCGCCCTCGAGGAGAGATAAATGGAAGCAGAAAAAGGGGCCACCCACCGGAAACAAGCAGACCCTTCCGAGCATGCACAAGCAGAAAGCGAGCAGGAGGGGCACAAGCGCTTCTTGGCGCTCGATGTAGCGCCATCCATGAGAGGAAACTTCATGTTCCCTAATGTTCGGTTGTTTCAGCTATACTTATATGACCTTTTTCTATTTTATCAACTCCAAGGCCTTGCTTATCAATTGGTTTTCTAGGGTCTACATCTATTTACATACAAATTCCTTGTCCTTGGGACCCCAAACCACCACCTTCATAACCCATTTTTTCAGCTATGGCTGCTCCTGAAGTATATTTTTGTTTTGTGGTCTCACTTAAACCAGATTTGAATTTGCTTGCATATTGTACACTTTTTTCTTCCCTATCATCATTAGATTCATCATCAATTTCTTCATGTTCATTGTGATTGGGATGCTCTATATTCCACAAATTTCTAAACTCAAAATCTCTTCAATGCCTCCAAACTTTGCACTAGTTTTTGGTTCACCTAGCTCCTTCCTCATAGAACAAAAGGCAGTAATTTTTTATCATAGCCATTTTTTTGTAACATCCTTATCTAGAGAATCTAGCATTTTTAATCTATTAGATGGTTTATCACTTTTTTCATAAAAAGTGTTGTACCTCTTGATTTGATTCTCTGCTCCTGTTTGCTGGTGTAATGCCATAATTTCTGTTGACAAATATTCAAAAGAACTACCTTTCTTAGCAATAATTTTCTCCATTTCTATTTTGACCTCATCCCAAGGATCTTTGTTTCTCAAGTTTTCAAGCAAGGGTTTACTTTGATGTTGAATTCTACTTGCAACATTCTTATTGGCTACAATCCTTAATTTAATGGTGTCACATGGATCATACTGCCAGTGATATACAACATCAATTTTTTTTTTCAAAATATCATGTGCCACACCAAATGATTTTCTCTTGATGTGAACCCTCCACATGAAAAAAGGTAAAGAAGGAAATAAGGTCTTCTTTTGCTGACTGCAAAATAATAGTTCATCAATACTCTCCATTTTCCTTACATATTCCAATGAAAAAACCCTTTCTGTCACATGAATTGGAAGTTTGTATGGCTCTACTCCTGATCCATAAAATCTTAGCACAATATATTCTTCCATTAAGTACCAATAAACCAATTGTACATTTCTTTTCCTAGTTGAATGCAATTTCTACAAGACATAGGCAATCTACGCATTGGAGTATTTGTAATTGCTTGATACAATGGAGACAAAAATTAGTCTACAAAATGATTGTAGTTCCTTTGAGAATCATGCATTCTTATCTTAGTGGTCCGATCATATACTAGAGCCATTTTCTTTTCCTCAACATTTGTATAGGGCTGAATCTAAAGCTTGTTGGTCTAAAACATTCCACTAAATTTGAATAGAAAAAAATAGCACAAGTAGGTTGTGAACCTAAATGTCTTAGTGGAACCTCCTTTAATAATTAAAAATTGTTTATGCATGGATTCTACAATGAGCTCAAGAAAGTTATATTTGACAGGATATTCATTATAATGGATATTAAATACCATTTCAAAAAGGATTGCACCCACTTCTCGATTGCTATCGTCCGAGGAAAAATGCTAGCATGGAAATAGTATCTTGAACCCATGGTCTAAAAATTACAAAATCATAAGGAGGCTTATGATTAATTTTCAATAAGCTTCCATAACAATCCTGAGGTTGAACTATTTTATTTAGAAAATTAATTTTCTCCCTTTCATCTACTGTTTCATAATCACTAGCAAGATTTTATAGGTCAATGTGGATGTTTCCAAATTATTCAGTTGTAAACCCCATCAAATTTCTAAATTATTATGTAGAAATGGATAATATTTCTTCTTTTCTATCTTTATTAACAATTACTCTTTTGTTATCATCATAATCGTGGGCACAAACCATGATAAATTTTGGGCAAGAGAAAACTTCATGTAACATCATGCACCCTAATCCACTTACCCATGGTGCACTGATACAATTAATTTGCATTTAGTTTGTAGCCTTATTCTCACATGAAAATCCAAGTTCTGAGGTAATCCTACCATATATTTTAGAATCATAAATATCATGGTATTCGTCAGTGAAACCTGGGGTTTTAAGCACTCCAACATAATCTATTTTTCTATTTGATTTTTATTTTCCTTTCCCAACAACTTTCCCAACAAGTTTATCTAGTTTGATAGTGGTGGTAGACATGCTTGTACAGTGTGAATTCCCTCTTAAGTCCTCCTTAATTTTTCTTAAGTCTCTTAAGTTCTCAACCCTAAACCCAAAGTTTGACAAAATAAGATTTTAAGAAATGATGAAACATAGGAATTCTATCTTTCACTTACCTAGATTTTGATTCTTGAAAAGATTAACATTGACAGGCATGAAATGGATTTGTTGGAACCCAAAATCTCCCTGGTGCACTGCAATGAGCAATTTAAAATCTCCCTATGTGCTGACCCTCTCACTTAAAAATAAAATCACTTAGCAATGGAAAGTTCACTTATTTATTTTTTATTTTTTTTCAAATATTAAAGTGGATGAAATGTCAATGTGTTACCTCTGGACTACATAATTAGTACATTGCATTTCTATACAGACACTTAGAAATAAATTGAATAGTTGTCTTGCATTGATAACAAATTCTCAACCGTTGATCTTTGTAAATCTAACAGTTATAGGGTGATTTTAGAGGTTTAATTTTGCAAGCCGAGCACTTTGTGCATTTCATTTCAGAATGTAACTACATCCATCCATTAAATGTTCATTGAACGGTCGAGTAGTTTATGATATAAACAATAAACACATGTTTTAAAGTTATTTTGATGTACCTTCTATTAATTGATAAATTTTTGTGAGAGGTGCCATCAATATCATTGAAATGTTCCATCTCAAACAAATTATCAACTATTGATCTTTGTAAATTTAACGGTTATAGGGTAATTCCAAAGGTTTAAGTTCACAAGCCTAACTCTTTGTGCATTTCATTCTAGAATGCAAATACAACCATCCATCAAACGTTCAATCAAATGGTTGAGTAATTTATGATATAAATAATAAACACATGTTTTAAAGTTGTTTTAAACTTTAGTGCACTAGGATACATAATCCTCATGAGATTTTCCTTTGATAGAAAAATCGTTGGAGACATTGAGGTAAGTTCACATGTCCATTTTGCTGTTTTGCAAGTCACATATATATCTACTTGAAGCATCCTATAGACTTGCGAAATCCATTTAAAAGCAAGGCACTGATCATCACCCGTGACATTGATTGACACTTGTCCCCTTTCTGTAGTTCCACAACAATCAATTTAACTTTTATAAAACTATTCGTGGACTTGCAAAATCATAAAGTGCGGGCTCGCTTAATCCATTTAATTAAGAACAGACAAAATCTTAAGTGAGCGCTAGGTAAAAGGCTAAAGCCTCCAAAATCTCACTTATCACATAAAATCCAAATAAATATTGATTTGACAACATTCTATTTCCATTTTTAGTGTTTTTTGTCAACTTTATGGCAATTTTCTTTTTTCATTTGTATTACTTTATGTTTTAAATCTGCACAAAAATATTTCATAAATAGATAATACTTAATTTCTTGAAGGAAAAATCTAGATTTATCTAAGTTTATTTGATTCCATTATAATTTATTTAGCACTTATTATTAATTGTTTAATCCAACCACATGCAACTAGAACTTTCAACTTGTAGCTTATGCATGCACAAACACATACTCTGTAATATATTAACATACATAGAGTTTTCTATTGGTGTAATCATTGAACCTCCTTTAAAGTTTATATGCAAGTGCTACTACTAGAAACATTAATGCTATTGCTAATTACTTGTATAATTTGAATAGACACTAAACACATAAAATAATTCTTTACTATAAATGAATAACAAAGAATAACAAAACGATTTATTTTATTACAAATGAATTACAATGTTACATTATTACATAGCTTTTTAAATAAATATGAGTACTAGTAGAGCATGGAGCTCTTGTTTTGTATAAATGATAAATGTCACTTTACACTAGACGCAATTGATTCCAAGTTGGTAGTGGTGGAAATGGGATCTTGGGATCTCAAATATGGTTCTACATTCATAAATAAATGTAGTCTAGTTCTACATCCCACTATGGTGAAGTACGAGTTGATAGTTAAAAACATTTTATACAAAATATATTACATAATGTGCTCATTCTGATCTACCAAAGCAACCCAAAATGACACAATTGATTCTAAGCTGGTAGTGGTGGCTATGGGATCTAGACCATATAACCAAACAAAATATATTACATAATGTGCTCATTCTGATCCACCAAAGCAACCCAAAATGACACAATTGATTCCAAGTTGGTAGTGGTGGCTATGGGATCTAGACCATATAACCAAACAAATGACTTTGAGAATCCATAGGGCTTGCCTACCATGCTGGGGAAATGGGAGCTATGAATATAGAAAATGTACCTATCCTGGTTACCAATTGGAATTATGTAGAAGATAAGGGGTAGTAAATCTGCTCCCACCTTCTTCAAGAAACTCAGAGGTAGCAGGATAGTCCAGCATGACTTTGAAAGAACACAGTTCCTCTTTGAGGGCCTTTTTCAAAATGGAGTATGAGAATTCACTGGATTCGAATGCAAACAAGATTAAAATACTTATGTGGGTGCACTCTATGTGAAAACATTTATCTCCATCAAAGATCCTCATCCTGGTTCAAAATTTGTCTCAGAAGCTAGGTAAATTAGATCAACTTCTTTCTAATTTCACACATTCTGAACTTAAAGGAAATTGGTATTTTAGTCTGTATATATAACTGGAGGCAGGAGAATTTAGAGTATCCCCAGTAATACCACCACATCATCTTATTCCTTATTAACCTTTCAAAATGAAAACCCTTATTAGAATTCAGAACATTGCATTCAATAGTAAAGCCTTCTATGAAATATTTCAGTTGTTATCACTATCCCTAATACCTATTATGGGCCATTTATGAGCTCTCATCTCACTGTCTTGATCCCTATTTAATCATGAGTCATGCGAGGTATAATTGCTCTTTTTGTGCTAACTAAGTAACCAACTTCAATCGTGTGAGAGCCACCTACACTAATAATGTTTATTTTGATTAACATTTGGCTAAATGTACACTATACCTCAAGATGATAAGCTATCAATCACACCACTCAAATGATATGAAATTATTACCAATCTTATTTCAATTGTTCACTAGATTAATGACATCATCATGTACAATATGTCGTACAATTTTCAATATCAAGTTATCTAATAACTTACTTTGGATGTACATATTGTAGAGTCTAAACTAATGTATTGTAAACTTGGTAGAACCTACACAATTCAAAGGTTTATCTGATTGAACATCCCACTCAACATTGCAAAGACTACATTAAAATGTCAACCCAAGGTTTGTAAACTTGTGATGGTTCTACACTATATGTGCCTTCAGAGACTCAAAACTACCTAAGTTATCATATTCAAGATGTTCTACTTGCTAAAAACTCACAAAATTGCAAAAGAGTAAAAGAAACAAACTAATGCTAATGGCTATAGGTGCCTACAACTTAAATTGCAACTAAAATGTTGCTAATAAGATATTACTGTATCAACTCAAAACTAATCAAAACTAACAACTCAGTTAATTTAACCTCCGAATTACTACTGGTTAACCATTATATGCATACCCTTGAGAATTCATTACCAATAAGCAAAGTATAAGATTCTAGTTTAACTTGCATGTAGTTCATGAACTAATGATAAACAAAAAATAACTATTAAACAAAAATAAACAACTTAAAAATGAAGTGAAGAACAATTACTTTGAGTAGGCTGCTCAAGTGTTTTTTTCACTTAACTGGAACCAAATCTAACTAAAAAATTCTATGCATCCATGTGAATTTGACTTCATTCATTGCATATCATGAGAAATTACATAAGATATTCTTCACAGATTGTATTCAATGAAAAATCATTCTGAGTATCCATCATGTCTTGGAATTGAAAATAATTGATAATGAAAGACTAAAAAACCAACTCACTTATCTAAGGACTCAACCATTGGCTATATACAAGAATGAGGGAGTCTTATTCTAAGCAACAACTAACTACAATCATTAACTTTCACTCCTAGATATCAAAGCATATAATTAAGATTGAGTTGTTCAAACCATAACTAAAAAGAAAGAAGAATCCTAATAGAACTGAAACTCTATAAAATGGGATTGTATGTAAAACACACAAACATTTGTCAAAATCCTATCAGTAAAGGAGTTATTCTTTTCCAATGCTTATTAACTTGTTATAATGATGCACATTCAATCTCCATCAGGTGTCTTTAAACACACAAACATTTGTCAAAATACTATCAGTAAAGGAGTTCTTCTTTTCCAACACTTATTAACTTAGTTATCACATTTAGCTTAATCTAGAACTCCCTTGTTTTGCTATCCCAGTCTTCCTTTTGCTACGAGTTATAGCTTCCAATTGCTACATGTAGCTACAGTTCCTCCTTGGCTGCAAAAGGTTAATTCACAAAGCACGTGCACAAGACTATCTACCATAATTAAAACATAGAATTCCTTCCACATTTCATGCATACTCACATATAAACCATGCAATACCATTATGTCATAACCATATTTCCATCATTATGATTTAGGTCCAAGTATGCATAATAAGTATGGAAAGATAGCATAATATATGAGTATTGTTTAGAAGGTATATCTAAAAGTGTTTGAAAGTATGCATGAAAGTAACAAAAAATAGGCTAATAACGAAACCCATCACATATGACATTAATCCATGATATCACAACCACATTTTCTTCAAAGAAAGACAATCTGATGGATATGCAAAAATCAATAAAAAGAAAACACATACCATACTTTCTACTATTTTCAGTATCAAGTTATCAAATCAAATATTTCGCTCACTTCAGATGTACATATGACATTAATCCTCGGTAACAAAACCACATTTTCTTCAAAGAAAGACAATTTGGTGGATATGTGGAAATTGATAAAAGATTGAGTATTAAATGGTAGCCGACATGTAGTACTTTGAAGCATTGAAAAGATAGAGAACTAAATGGATTGTTGTAACTTAATCATTATCAATGTCCACTAATAAGTCACAATAAAATTATAAATTTCACTCACTTATGATCATAACTATATGTTGATAATTAGTCTTAAAAGCCATATTTTTATATTGAACAAAGCAAAAAGGATTTACAAGAATGGAGCCACGAAAATTATTTTAATTTAAGTAGCTGAAGATTGAAGTACATAGCCAGCCTAGCTAAAAAGCCACTAACCATGACAAAAAACCAGTCATAAAATATATATTGTAAGAGTTGTACAATAAAATATAGACATAATTCATTTCTAAAAAAATCTGTAACAATAGCAGAGGCCCTGAACCAGGTGTTTGAGTAGTTGGTGAATTGAATTGAACAAAGTAAGAGCATATAAGAAAAGGGAATCACACAAATCCTTCCACAAAAAATACAGACTATGTAATAATTCATTTGTTGTATCACACAATAGGCCACACCCCATAACAACTAGGGCAAGAGATTGCATTGTAGAAGCAGCCAATTCAACTTTGGGAAAGATTCAACCAACGTGCGCTAACCCAAATTCAAAATTGTAATGCTCAAGTGTCAACTCCAATGAAGAAAGAGAGTAAATGAAAGGCTGAAAATAACATATTGTCAGTGTCTTCACCAAATCTTTATCCAACAAAATGTCCTGCAATTGGACAAGAAAGAAAAATCTACCTCAGAAAATAGAGCATGAGGTTTGTTCTAAAGCCATTCCCTACCCACAATTATTCTTATAGTCTCCTCAACTTGCACACAAGGAATAGTAAAAACCATACCCAAATTTTGCCTATCGTATGCATCATTGCTTCTTTTCTCCCAAAAATATTTGGGTAGCATGACACGCCATGAAGACTCCATAATATCACAGTGAAATTGTGAATAGAGAAGAAAGAAAGCAAAGCCAAATTTATTATAAATGATATGAAGAACATCAAGTTGGTGAAGTATATATAGAATGAAGACATCAATACTCAACACTTGAACATTTAATTCACCACTTGAGGTGAGAATATTATTTCAAAAAAATTGAGTCATGACTAAGTGATTTAATAAATAATAAAATTCCAACCATTGATATTTTCAAATCTAATGGTTCTAGCATTATTCGGGAGGTTTGAATTTACAAGTCTAGTGCTTTAGACATTTGATTTTGGAATGCAACTACATCCGTCCACAAAACATTCATCGAATGGTTATATTAATTTTCTAATTCGATGTGACAATATTATTTTGCAAAAATTGAGTCATGACTTTAAATGATTTAATAAATATTAAAACATCAACCATTGATATTTTCAAATCTAATGGTCCTAGCGTTATTCTAGAGATTTGAATTCACAAGTCTAGTGCTTCAGACATATGCTTCGTGAATGCAACTACAACCGTCCATCGACATTCATCGAATGGTTATAATAATTATTTGGCTTCAGACATAGTACTTTGCTCAATGGCTCACTTGAAACTTCTAGTAAGAACTTATAATAATATGTTGACACTTGTCGCCATTCTAGACACTTTATGAAGGAATTTGGATGCGTGGAAAATTTATCCCAAAAATAGAACAATATATAGCATTTGATATTTTCACCACCCATGCTATGATTTTTTATTAGCATTACCAATTGATTTGGCCAATGAATTTTTTTATTGGTTTAAAATTATGTTTAATTTGTCAATGAATTTTTTTTATTGGTTTGAAAATAGGTTTAAGCACCAATGAAAATATTTTTTGGTTTGAAAATAGGTTTTAATCACCAAAAAAAATATTTTTGTTATGTTTTGAAAATAGGTTTAATTTGCACACAAAAATATTTTATTGGTTTGAAAATAGGTTTAATTTGCCAATGAAAATATTTTATTGGTTTGAAAATATGTTTTAATCACTAGTGAAAATATTTTATTGGTTTAAAAAAAAATACAATTCACCAAGATTTTCCACAGACTTCTAGCAATTATAAAAGATTTTCCAATTGAAATTTTTTTCCCAAAAAATGAAAAGATTTGCCAATAAAATTAATATTCTTTTTTAGGAAGTATACAAGATTTGCTAGGTTTTTACACCTTATCCAAGGGGGGTTCATAAAGTTATCACTACCCTTGTTTAAGTCCAATCATCTTTTAAGAACTCCAAAACCAAATATTCATATCAATCATCTAATCTCACCTCACACATTGTCTACCAAGGTCTTGAAACTTTTGTATGCCTATCACAAGAAGCTCATGGAAACCCATCAAATTGATTCAA
This sequence comes from Sequoia sempervirens, assembly GCA_007258455.2. Classification (NCBI taxonomy): domain Eukaryota; kingdom Viridiplantae; phylum Streptophyta; class Pinopsida; order Cupressales; family Cupressaceae; genus Sequoia; species Sequoia sempervirens. Next base: position 24,643 of record VDFB02321872.1, read on the forward strand.
ACATAAAGGAAACACTATTATCAATATGATTTTGGTATGCTTCCTCATCTATTCATCCCAAGTGTATACAAAACACCCAAACCATATTCTTCAAAGGTTATTCGTATTTTAAAATATAACACTCAAGGTTCCTCTGAGCTATCACCAAAAAAATTGCAATAAATACAACAATACCATGAAGTGATGAAAGTCATAGAAAATATTCTTGCTTTAGATCCCAACCACTATTTTCTTATGCTAGCTCAAAGGGTGCCAAGTTACCCTTTTATTTTGACACCACCTTTCTCAAGGAGCAAGGTCCTATAACTGCCACTTTATCAAAAGACTTAAGGGAAAAAAGTTCATCAAATATACCAACCACAAATTTCCATATAACAAAATCAATCAATGCTTCCATACTATAAGTATCCATCCCCATCGCTTCAAGTCAACCCTCCATACCTCCATTCAACACCCACTCATCAACCTATGCTTTTAAATACACGAATCTTCTCTTTCAACAATCCATGCCATCTAGTCATGTCATACACCCATTCCCATAATTAACCCTCAAATATCCTCATCCATTTCATATTTAACTCCAAAGCCTCTACATCTACTATACCAATGAACACATATATACCCAAAAATTACAATCCTATAAATTACCAATTTGATTCATCTAACATTCCAAAAAACCAACTATATATTCCTTCAAATATTAATGCCCAACCTTTTATCAACATATCCACCTTGGTACCTACACACAATTTGGCACAAAAAAATTAGATCCTACAAAAGAAATTATTCAATATTAAAATGAGACGCACCAAGACAGATTATATGCTTGAAGATGTATGTCCCTATCCTTTTGATAGATCTATCCCAATGATACCTTTTCCTCATTATTTAGAAATGCCCAAATTTGACAAGTATAAATGAAAAGGTGATCCACACAAACACATTTAGGAATTATACATAGCTTTTCTTGAGATTTCCTATAATGACACATATTTAATGTGTCTCTTTCCCCAAAGTTTAGGAGGTCAAGCTATTGCATGTTTCTCTCATCTAACCCATGGGATTAAATCCTTTTAGGAATTCATGGGAAATTTTATTACTCATTTTTCTTATAACATCGAGCATGAAATATCTATGATTGACTTGTACAATGCACAACAAAAAAATAGAGAATCATTTGTTGTCTTTTTACAATGATGGAGGAACATGGAAAGAAAATTCCTATGGCCTATCCCAAAAAACAACTTGTGCACAAATTTTTCCAAAATATAAACCAAGAAATATGATTTCACTTGGAAGTTTAATGTGTCAATACAATTAATGAAATTATAAAAAAAGGGACAACTATCTAGAAGAATCTCATTGCTAAGGGTCTTGTCAAAACTTATAAAAAATCAAAGATAATGGTTCACAATCTAATGACAAGCATGGTGAGATAGATGCAAAATTTGTCTAAAATGTACAACCATCATTAAACATGTAGCCAAAAAATCAAATTATGACCCTTTGTAGAGGAACACATAGGTAGAACTCCACTCCAAGATAAAAATACACTCCCCTAGGAGTTCTAATCGAATTTTCCTTAAGAAAATTGGTCGAGTCTAACATTATCAAGCTACCTAAAGTCATATAATATGAAGAACCATAGTTAAAACCCACATGGTATAAAGAGAATGAATATTGTGAATACCATAGGGTCAAAATCCATAAGACTCTTGATTGTATGAAATTAAAAGAAAAATCATTTTTAAGGATCTTATTGACCGAGGTGACATTACCATTGAAGGTCATCCCAAAAATTCGTCTAATAATTATCCTAACATACACAAGGATCTAATTCTCGAACATGGTAAAGAAAACACCTCCAATAAAGGAAATATATAAAACAATTCCAATCATGACTCTACTTCATATGACTTCATTATGGTTTGTATAAAAGAAACCAATACTCATGTCACCATCATATCCATACAAACAATACTTTTGAATGTGCAATCACCAAATTTTGTGGTATAGTAACTCTCTAAGGTGTTCAATCTAGATCCCATCCTTAATTTGAATATAGCCTCTTAGAAAATCTAGGAAAAAAACCTACACAAATCTCCATTTTGAAACTTCTTTGTACATCCCATGCACATAAGGAGATTCTTGAAAAGCACTCCAAAAGTATTTTGTACCCACTAAAATAAATACTGATTATTTTTTAGGCCTGGTAGGACACATTGCCTCCCCCAATCATCTGGTATTCATTGAAAAAAGGCATCCTAACCACCAATCCATCCCATAATGAAGCTCTATACCTAGAAGTTTTCATCCAAAAACATAAAATAAAAAAAAGTATTGATAGATGGTGGAGCAACCTTGAATATTTGTACTCTTAAATTAATAAAACAATTAGAGTATTTTTATGGCATCATAGATTCACATAGACATATCACTATAAGTATGAGGGAATAATAAAATTTCCCATCCAAGTTGGTCTCACTGTAATAGATACTACCTGTCAAGCCTTGGACCTATATCTCCCTTATAACATTCTCCTAGGCCGCCCATGGATGCATGCCATGTAGGTCATACCCCACATACCACTAGTGCTTTAAATTCCTCTACAATGGTATTGAAGTAACTATTTATGTAGATCCTCACTCTTTTATATAGTGCACAAACATGGAAGGAATATATCGTAAATCTAACCAAGTACCTAATAATGATGAAAAACCATCTTCATAATCATATTTGGAATCATCCACCCTATTTGCATCATCCAATTCAAACATCACCACCCTTGAGATCAAGGTCCAAATTAATGACACATGATGTAGAGAGTATATAACATGAAATGATCCTTCTATATAGGGAATCTTTCATATTTACCAAGATCATACAACAAGCCCCAATTAACCCAAAAAATATCTACAATTGTTATCAAATGCAAACCCATGACATTTTCACATTAGGGAGAATTGAAGAAAAATCCATAGAAGACATCTCCACATGATTGTATAAAGAAGAAAAAGACCTAGCTATCTTACCAATAAATAAGTATACTAAAGGCCTTTGTATAATTAAGAATATGGGATATAAAGGTCAAGAAAGTCTCAGAATTCATGATCAAGGAGCAATAGATCCCATAATTGTGACTACAAGAGTTAAATCTGAAGGGGTTGGGTATAGGCCATCAAAAACCATGTCTTTGGACCTTGAGTGCATCCCCAACAAGGTAGCCAAAGATTTTATTGTGGTTGAAACTACTAATGAGGGTACCTTTGATGACTCCATGCATATCATCAAACTATTTAAAGAATTATCCATTTGTACCTTATCTTCCATATCATTCACTTCTACATCAAATATAAAGAACTTCCAATTGCTTATCCCCAACTAATAGATTGGTACCAACAAGGACCTCTAGTTCTAGACACATTTCAAAACAATGAAGCTATCATAGAACTTATGGGGCTTCAAGACCATATACCGTTAAGAAATCACAAATCTAGTTTTGTTATAGAGCTTGATTTCATAGCATACTTTGGCGAGAAGGCCAATCCTTCAGTCACAAAAGTAAAGAAATAAAAATAATAAGACGATACCCTAAGTGAAAACTATAATATGGGGCCATCAAATCAAAATAAATGAAAAATAAAGGATGCATATAAAGGTGAAAACCTCTCTAAGGTGTTTGAGGATGGAATATTTGACCTTCCCATCATTTCTAAATATCAAGAGAGATCTCCAATATTGGTTGAGGAATCGCAAAAAAAATGTTAGTACAACACATAATTGCAAGATCACATTTTCATACTATCACTATCACCTTAGGAGAAAAATGAATTCATATAATTCTTCCAAAGGCATAATATAAAATTTATTTTTTCTTATGCAGACATGCCTAAAATTGATCCCTCTTTGGTAGTTCATCACTTAACAGTTTTTCTAGATGTAAAATCGATAAAATAAAAAACTTCGTAAGATACATCCCCAAATAGTATTATTGATCAAAGTTGAGCTACATAAGTTGTTAGATGTTAGATTCATTTGACCCAATGATTATCCAAAATTAGTATCTAATTTTGTCCCAGTGGCTAAAGTTATTGGGTGAATTCACATATGTATACACTTTAGAGATTGAATAAATCCTACCCAAAAGATGACTTCCCATTACCCAATATAGACATCATTGTAGACTTAATGGCTGGTCATAAAATACTTTCCTTAATTGATGATTTTTTAAGATACAACCAAATATGCATTGCCCCTAAGGATTAACACAAAACAACCTTCACATGTCCTTGGGGAACATACTATTGGAAAGTGATGCCTTTTGGCATAAAATATACTGGAGCCACATACCAAAAAGTAATGATAGTGATATTTCATGACCTATTTCATACTATCATGGAATATTACGTAGATGATCTATTGGGGAAGTTCATCACAAGAGAAGACAACTTGAATGTACTTGAAAAAATCTTTGATAGGATAGAAAAATTTATCAAGTGAGGCTAAATTCAGTGAAGTATGTTTTTGGTGTGACTTTAGGGAAATTGATGGGGTGGATTATTTCTTGCAGAGACATTAAGTTTGACCTAGCCAAAGTAAATGCAATAGTTTGAATTCCTCCCACTTACTAATCTAAAACAATTATGTAGTCTCTAGGGTAAACTCCAAGCAATCCGATGTTTCATTGCCCAACTGGTAGACAAGTGTCATCTTTTCTCACATCTTCTACACAAGAGTGTCACATTTAAATGGGATGAGAAATATCAACACTTGTGTGTTCCAATAGTTGAAAGACTATCTCACTTCACCTCTACTATTGATGCCAACAATCTAATGAATTTTTTTCTATTATATTTCTTTGCCACCATAGTTGCATTAGGTGCTCTTCTTGCACAACATGATGACATAGGGAGAGAAAGGGAAATATATTACATTAGCCATACATTGGTAGGATATGAGCTCAACTATACTCCAATAAAATGAGCATGCTTAATTTTCATCTTTGTCTCAAAAAAATTGCAACACTATTTGCTCAGTCACTAGACAAAGCTCATTTTAAAGCTTGATCCATTAAAATACCTCATGTCTAAGGCCACACTCATAGTAAAAATAAAAAAAAGGGTCATAATATTAAGTGAATTTGATATTGAATATGTGGACCATAAGGCTATCAAGAGACAAGTTATTGTTGATCAATTAACAGATACACTAGTGAATGCATATAATCTCCTTGTTTCATAATTTCTAGATGAAGCAGTATTCACCATCATTCTAACAAACTTGTGGAAATCCTACTTCGATGGCTCTTACACCCAACATGGTTTAGGAGTGAAGTCATTTTTGTGACTTCACAAGGAGATTTCATTCCAAAGGTATATTGATTATCTTTTCTATGCACAAACAAAATTTCCAAGTATGGAGCTTTAATTATAGGGCTTAGAATGACCACTCAATGACACAAAGGAAATTCAAGTCTATGAAGACTCACAATTGGTCATAGAATGAGTAAATGATGAATATCAAATAAAAGATGACAAATTTCTCCCATACAAGAGGATGGTTGACAACTTTAAACAATACTTCTAAAGGATTTCTTATGAAAAAATAATGAGGTTGAACAATAAAGGCACTGATGCCATAGCCATTGTAGACATCTAAAAATGACTAATGCTATAATGCCCAATCTAGAATAAATAACTAAATAACCAAAATTTAATAAAATTAAAATTTTTATTCTTACGCTTAATTAATAAATCTAATATAGTTAGAGTGTTAAGAAGGATTGATAAATAGAACCATACGATTTCAACATAAAAATTTATCTAGCATGTTATTTATTTTCGTAGTGATATATTTACAAGGTGGCAATTTTCTTGTGAAACAAAATACTTTTATTATTACAAAGTAAAGATATCTAGTTACTGTCCTGAATAATAGGTGTTTTCTGATGTTTTCTCAGGCATAACAAAACTGTATGTAAAAAAACTCATTTCCTTGAAACTTGAAACAATGTTTAATGCAACATTATTCCATAACACTGTTAAACAATATTTACAAGAGTAAAAAATCTAAACACTAGTATTTCTTTTCTAACAATAGGGAAACTGCAAACTAAATGATACTCAACATCATATAAAATTAACAAAGAAAAGAAATTTCTTTTAGCCAAAATTATTCCACAATATCCAAATCATTCTTTAAACCTGCAATCACAAAATATAGCAGCCCATTCCTACTCTCCTCCCAACTGTAGGACTGTACAGTCCACCCCTGAGTGAGAGATAAAGTCCATATGCACAATATAGATAAACTGAACAAAAAAATCTCAAACATTGACTCACTCACAAAGAAACCACACATGAGATTTTTGCAAAGGGGGAGAAGGGGGATTCCCTTCCCTCTTGGGGATCAACACTATATCTCCATAAACATTCAATTCCATCTTCAACATATAACCTTCTTCTTCAACACTCCCAATCCAAAAATCCTTCACAAACAACCACTCCACAATCCAACCAACACCCAATCCTCTCACTCACAATACCTCCACAACCAACCACTCCATATTCCATCCAACACCCAATTTTCCCATTACCACACTGTATACACATTTATTACTGTGATAGGTTGAATCTAGGTGTTAGAAAATGAATAGCAAACAAAAGAGTGCAAAATAACACTAAAAATGACCTAGACCTCAAGATTAGCCTAGTTGGATTCAATACAAAGTAACAATGACAAAATGAAACTTTATACCTTGTCTTGAATCGATCCTTTGGTTGGCCCTTCGATATTTGGTGTTGTATGCTTCTTAGATGGCACAAGATGCAAGCTAGATGATGATATGATAATGGATGAAAGTGGATGCAAGTGTGAAAATGGCTAAGTATGGTTTCTAGAATTTTTTTGCAAGAGTTTGGCTACAATGCATAATCTCCCCAAAATGAGAGAAAAAAGGGGGTATTTATAGAGATTTTGGAAATCTCTAGAGAAATGGACGATCAAGATTGAGCCACCAAGATCAAGATGTAGGGCTAAAGTGAGTTGAGAATTCACAAGCCCTCACATCTTGACATGTGGCATACGATATGACTTAAAAATGGGGATGTGTACATGAGGTGGAGTGGTAGTACATGACATGGATGGGGTACATAGTACCTTGGGATTGGGACAAGATCTCCTCATAAAGGAGGTACTTGTCCCCATGTGGGTGAGAGGACAAGTGGGAAATTAAAAATTCCTCAAATATTCTCATGGGGATGAGAGAAAGAATTTAAAATTCCTTTAAACGCATTGGGGGATTAAATGTGAATTAAAAATTCACATGGGGAATGGAGATGCCTTGTTCAAAAAGAGAAAGCTTTTAATGAAGTTGACTAAAGACACATTCCATAAATGATATGGGGATTAGAGATGACCTAATTAGGTGATTAAGGTTGTGCAAGTATTTGATTAGACTAATTAAAGACTCATTAGAGGCAAGTGAGAAATGATGGAGGATGTGACCCTAATAATGATTAAGAGTGTGCACATCTTAATCATAAATTAATTATGACTAAGAAAGAGGGTTAGATTGCTAAGAGGGATTAGAGGTCAACTTGCAAAAGTTGGAGGATGTGACAGTGAGAGAGAAAATAAGGAATTTTAAAAATAAATTTAAAATTTCAAAAGATAATATGACTAAATTACATAAAGTGATGTATTTATTTAATTTAGAGAGGAAAGAGGGGAAAAGTATTTATTAGTTAAATACTTTGGGAAACCTTATGCAAGATACACAATATTAATTAAATGAATGATTTAATTAATACCGGCAAAGAGGATGATTTAAGGGAGCAGAGGGATGATTAAGAAGACGACTTTGACCATATGGAAGCGGTCAAATTTGGATGTCTACATTTTTCCCCTCTTCAAAATACTATTAGGATAATAGGGTTTCAAAGAAAAATAAAATACAAACCACTCTATGGAAGAAGCGAGTGGAAAAGAGATGCCCCAGCATGGGAGAGAGATTATGAGCTACCCGAATAGAGTAGAACTAAAGGGGATGCCCTGATCCCGCAAGGGAAGGCTTATGACGGAAGATTGTGAGAGAATGGTAGGGTATGCCCCCTCGAGAAGGGGACGAGGATGGGGATGAAAAAGGGGGCCCCGAGCAACTTCTTGAAAGGATGAGGTGGTATATGTCGATGGAAAAAACACGAAAAATTGAGAAGATTGGCACTTGAACGGAGGAAAACGGGTTTACATTGTGGAAATGGCGGCCCCGGGAAGATAAAGGGATTAGGGAATTAGTTGAGGCTAAAAAAAGGTTAAATAAAAGGAAAAATTCCTTTTATTTGAAAAAGTGAAAAAATGGGGGAAAAAGCTATAAAAGGGGAGAGGTTATTTCTCCTCATTTGGACAGCTGTCAAGTGAGGAGAAGAGGGAGAAAAGGAGAAAGCAAGAGGGGGAAGACACGATGCCAGAGTATGATACTAAAATCATTCATTGAGGGGACGAGAGACGACGATTCTTCGAGGAGTGTGCTGTGCCACGTCAGGTTAGTGTGAAACCCTACTTTGTGATTTCGTTCAATTTGACTAATTTTTTTGCAAAAACAAAGCTATGGGTTTTGTGGGGGGGGGTCGGGATGAAAAATGGGTTAGCATGAAAAAAATAAAATAAAAATATTTTTGTAAA
>VDFB02321872.1:40165-62745 GCA_007258455.2 Sequoia sempervirens
CTGCAATGTTGTTGGTACATGGGAATGCTATCCTGAATGATTTTGGAATGTAGTCACCTTGAGGGGTAATTAGTAAAATCCTTGCGCTTGATCCATTATGCGTGTACGAGCCATCAAAATATAGTGTCCAAGCTGGTGCTTCTATAACTGTGTAGAATTCTTCATCTAGAAATTCAGTGTCCAGAGGGTAAGCATCTACTAATGGTGCCTCGGCCAACTGATCAGCTATGACCTATCCCTTTATGGCTTTCCGTTCCACATACTCTATGTCAAATTCGCTTAGGAGCATGACCCACTTGGCCATGCGGCCAATCAGAGTGGTTCTAGATAACAAATACTTTAGTGGATCAATTTTAGCAATTAATTTGACTAGATGGCTGAGCATGTAATGTTAGAATTTTTGTGTGCTGAAGACTAGTGCAAGGCAGGCCTTTTCCATGGGAGAGTAGTTTAATTCATAGCCGACCAATGTCTGACTGATGTAGGAGATCACCCTCTCTTTCGATGATTCATCATGTTGTGCCAACGATGCCCCCAATGCGACTAAAGTGGCAGAGATATACAACAAGAGGGGTTTCCCTGGAATGGGTGGCATCAAGATCAGAGGATGAGCTAAGTATTCTTTGATCTTATCAAAACCTATTTGACACTGTTGGTTCCATTGGAAGGTGGAATATTTCTTTAGGAGATGAGTGAATGGATGACACTTATTCGCGAGTTGGGCTATGAACCGATGGATGAATTGCATCTTCCTTTGGAGGCTTCTTAACTATTTCAGATTGTGTAGGGGTGGCATGTCTAGAATAGCCTCCACCTTGGTGGGATCAACTTCAATACCTCTTTGGGAGACTATAAAACCCAACAGTTTTCGTGACATAACCCCAAAGACACACTTTTTTGGATTTAGCCGCAACTTGTAATGCTCCAACTATTCAAAGATATTTTTCAGGATGGTAGGATGTTCTGCTCGTGTCCTGGATTTCCCTAAAAATCTATCGACATAATCCTCCATGATGATATGGATGAGGTCATGGAAGATGACCATCATTTCCTTTTGATATGTTACCCCTGCATTTTTGAGACCAAAGGGCATAACATTGTAACAGAAAGTACCCCAAGGTGTTCTGAAGGCGGTCTTGTGTTGGTCCTCAGGTGCAATTCAAATCTGATTATAACCAGAGAAGCCATCCATAAGGGATAGCATCTCATGTCCTGCTATGAAGTCGACCAACAAGTCACTGTTAGGCAGAGGGAAGTCATCTTTTGGGAAGGCCTTGTTAAGATCCTTGAAGTCTGTACAGATCTGAATTTCTCCATTTGGTTTGGAAACTGGTACTATATTGGAGATCCACTCAGAGTAGTCAATTGGTCTGATAAAACCTGCATCTAGTAACTTCTCCAATTCCTTCTTAACTAATAATGCGACCTGCGGATGCATCTTGCAAAGCTTCTGTTTGACAGGTTTGGTGTCTGGGCGAACATCTAGATGATGAACCACTAAGGCGGGGTCTAAGTCCGACATGTTTGAATATGACCAAGAAAAGTTAATGATTCCCTCTTGGAGTAGTTGCACGATGACTAGATACTCTTGCTCTGAGAGTGACTTAGCTACATAGGTGATCTTAGGATTTTCAGTAGTACCCAGATTAACTTCTTGATTTTCTTGGATTAGAATAGATGAGCGAGCAGATAACTAAGCTCCCACAAGGGGAAGATGAACATCTCCATCTTCTAGCACCTCCTCGAGGTTTTCACCATCGGATGCGTCCTTTATTTTTACTTTTTCAAGGTCAGGAAGTGCCTCAGGGATGTTTTCACTAGGTGGCCGCTTTTTATTTTTCTTATTCTTATTTTTGCGACTGGAGTGTTCATCCTCCCCCAATCCCATGAGGTTGACATATGTATCCATAGACATATTGACCGGTGTGCTATTACGTAGGTCCCAATCAATGAGCTCAGGGTGGCGAAGGGATAGGCTAATGGTACATACGGATAGGCATTCGAACATGGATGATAGGTCAGTGTGATTGACATCATCATATGCACATATGATGGATTCCTCCTCTGGTATGTCTTCCAATGAGACATTGTCCAAGGTGACACTATTGGAGGTATTAGACGATGTTGCAAGACCTTTCTACTTTTTATCATATTCGATGCCTATGTTCTTTGGCAGCTTTGATGTATCAATAGATTGCAACCGCCCTTGTTCTTCTTTACCTAGGCCCCTACCTTGGTAGTTATACTTTTGTGCAAACTTAGCTGACCAAGGATATGCTTCTTGAAAATATTCCTTTAGAGGGGGATCTAGTTGGGGTTCTTCTTGGTATACCCATTGACTTATATCCTCTTATGGTGCATCTATCTTGATACTAGGGGACCTGAAAGTGGTGGTAGGGATGTTTTTACCATTGACAGTGATAGTCTTGTCTTCCTTGGGAGTAGCATGTGAAGGTTGACCATACTCATGTGGTGATGGTGACATGGTTGCTATATTAAGAGCAGTATGCATTTCGTATTCACCACACCCCTTGTCAATGATCTAGAATTTTGTGACTGTAGGATCAGTGGTGGAAGATGGAGTGGTTGTCATGGTGGAGGGTGGATTAGCGGATGATGACTGAGATGCCCCCATTTCGACCCCGGGACAATAATGTAAATGGGGAAAGGAAACTTCTAAAGTGTGACAATATTCAAATGGTTGGGGGTCAGCATAGATGGTGACTTCCTGTCCATTGATCGAGAATTTTAGGCACTTATGGTACGTGGAGGGGACAACTTGCATAACATGGAGCCATGGGTGGCCAAGGAGGAGATTATATGGCAAGTCTAGATCAAGGACATGACAGGTAGTGTATTGAACCACGGGTCCCACTTGGATAGGAAGACTGATAATTCCCTATGAATTCCTTGCTGCATTATCATAGGCCTTGATTGTGATGATCTGATTACTTAAATCTACTTGAGTATACCCCACTTGTTTTATGAATTTTAGAGTACATAAATTGAGGGTAGAGCCATTATCTACCAAGACCCTTTTTATCTTATGACGGGCGACCACGACTTCGATATGCAACCTGGGCGATTATGATTGACATTGATGTTTGGCATGTCATTTTGGCTGAAGTGCAATTCATAAGATAAAGCCAGGTGACCTACCAAAGCTTGGAATCGTGTAGGATCAATATCATTAGGCACATGGGTTTCCTGCAGGGCTTTGTTGAGGATTTCTTGATGTACAGGAGAAGACTTAAGCAAATCCAAAATGGAGATATGAGCAGGGGTCTTTCCTAAGTGATCAAGGATGTTGTACTGGGAGCTTACAGGAGTTGATTGGGCAGGTGCGGAGGTTGCAGGGATAGTGATGCAGGCTCGCCATGTAGTAACAACACACTGAGGGTCTTTGGCCTTGACATGTATCATGGATACATGGGGTTCTACCTGCTCAATGTAATGAATAATACCCTCGTAATTGAGGGGTACATTCTTATAGCTCACGTTATTTGTGCTGTTGTCTTAGGGATTACTATTGGAGGTGCTCGGGCCTTGATTATGGTTTGGAAAGGCGTTTTGATATATCTACAATTGAGCATTGGACGACGAAGCTTGACTGGGGTCAACCTTGATAGCACCTCGATCAATGAGATCTTGGACGTAGTTTTTCAGACCCTAACACTTATTCAAAGAGTGTCCTTTGATTTTATGGAACTCACAATATTCATTTTCCCTAAACCATGAAGGCTTGGCCTTGGATTCATCAAGTGGCTTGGTGACAGGATACGTGATTAGATAATTGATCCATAGCAATTTATTGAAGACAACACTCAGGGGTCCTCCTAATTGAGCATACTGACGTTTAGCATTCCCTTGGTTGTTCTGATTTGACTGTTGAGGAGGACGAGGTGCCCCTTGTGGTACAGATATGGTGTTAGGTATGGATGGTTGTTGTCTCTAGGATGTATTAGCCACTTGGACATGTTTAGTATCAGTGACACCATCATTTACTGTGTTCTTGTTCTTGTTCCAAAAATGTGGCTTGTCATTGAATGACCTTTCTTTATCTTGATTATATATTTTGATGTGCCCTTTGGCAACAAGGGCATGTTTAAGGATAGGTCCCTTTTCCACTAGCTCCACGAAAGTGGTGACACAATGTAACCTAAAGTTATGAGCCATGTCAGGATGAGAGTTCTCCACGAAGAGGGTGACCATGTCCTTCTCTCTTAGAGGGGTTTTCATTCAAATTGCTAACGCACGCCACCTTTGAAGATACCTAGCAAAGGTTTCCCCCTCCCGTTGTTTCTCTTTAGGGAGATCTAAGGTGTCAGTGTCCTCCAAATTGAAGGAGAAGTAGGAGACAAACTTTTCGGATAGGTCCGCAAAATATTTTAGGGACCCTCTTTCGAGGGTCATGAACCAATCTAGGGAAATTCCTGTTAGACTCCACGGGAATAGGCGCAAGAGATAACTGTCGTTGTACATAACTTCTTGACACTGGGAGTAAAACTCCTATAAGTGGGCCTTGGGATCCTTGTTCCCCTGGTATCTGTCGAATTTTGGTATTTCAAAATGTTTAGGGAAGGGGATCAATGAGATGGAGGGATTGAATGGATATGGGAATATGTCGAATTTGAATGATTGTTTGCCAGTCCCTGCTTGAAGATCCTTCAAAGCAGCTTTAATTTCTAGAAAATCTGAGTAGACTGGTGGTTGGTTGGATGGATATAGATGGTAGGACGACAAAGGATCCTACTGGGAGAGTCAGATTGTTTAGGTATGGGTTTGGATGGTGGGGTGATGACATCCCTTGTTGGTATGCCGGGGAATTTTTTTGATACGTGGGTTGTGGTTGTGAGGTATAATATGGATTTGTTTGATACAAGTGTGAGGTGGGTTGCTGAGGAGCTTGGATGTGATGTTGTAGATTGACTTGTTGATAATGGGGGAATTGCTATGATTGTTGGGAGGCTGCATAAGGTGGTTGTTGTTGGGACGACTATTGGTAATAAGGATGCTGTAGTGGTTGCTCATGTGATGTGAGGTGTTGCATGGGCCGAGACGACATGTTGTACTGTGCTTGAGCTTGCGGTCATAGGATGGATGCGAGGAAAGGAGATATGGTCTGAGTGGAAGGTCAGGATGGATTGCTTTGCAGCTGATATGGTGGTTGTTACGAGGAAAATAACAGTTATTGTTGTTGGGGTGGTTGAGATAACGTAGGGGGATTTTGCAAGGGAGGTTGTTGGGCACCAAAGGGAACTTGTGGAGTGGGTAGATTAGATTGAGGCGGCTGTGGGGATGCATATGAAGGAAACAGTTGGTTTAGGGCCCCAGAAGGTGGAGGCAATGTAGTGAAAGGGCTGCCCCTAGTGTTGATGGGAGGTGGATTTGAAGGGGGTGGTGGATAGCATTAGTGGTTGTGGTTGCAAGACATTTTGTGGCATGCCAAAGGAAAAAGGATCATTAGTGGTTGTGGGTTGCAAGACATTTTGTGGCATGCCAAAGGAAAAAGGATCATTGGGATTAGTGGTTTGGGGTACCCCTATGACTAAGATTGCGGGATGCAGGGGATTACCAATGGGATACATAACGACATTTCCAAATTCTGGTTGATGCCAACCTTCTACAGAAGGAACATTGGGGATGTATGAACTACTTGGTACGTTGTGTGAACCTTGGGGTATATTAGGTGCGGAACTGCCATACTTGGATAGGTCGATACCTGACGGTAGTTTGAAACCCTTGTCAATTAAGTGAGCCAAGATTTCTGCGCCATGTTTTTCAAGAAGGCGATCTGTCATTTGCACATTGACAGGGTTACTAAAGTGTTCCTCAAATGTAACCTAGGGTTGAATGACCATTTTTTCATCTCCGAGGGGCGATGTGTTTTGACCATCGATATTGGATTGTGATGATGTTCAATTGTGTGGATCTCGAGGGATGTTTGCACTGTTATTGGGGTATTGTGAGGCATTGGTTGCGTTGTTTGGATCTTGAGGGATGTTTGGTTGGGATTGTTGTTCGGCCATTTTCCTTGTTTGTGACCGGGTCTGAACGGGCATGGACGATGATATGACAGATTAAAATGACCTTGGTGATAGAAGGATTGATTTGATTTGATGATTGATTAGCCAAAAAGGATGTGGCTCTACAGGATTGGCTTGATTGGATGACTAATTAGTTGTAGAGGCTAGGGCTCGATGGGATTGATTTGATTTGACCGAAGTGGACTGGGTTGATCGGTAGATAATGAGTCAATTTGGATTGGATGATATAACGATCCAATTTGGATTGATGATTGATTAGGATGAATGATAGTGATCAGAATCTGAAACCAAGTTCAAGAGTGATCCTTGGTAATGCTAGGTGTTGATTAATCGAACAAAGGGGTGATGTATGACACCGAATCCAACTTGAGATAGAAGTGGATTGATTGGGCCGACAAGGATGACCAGCTTAGGATGGATGACGATCCAAAGTTAGTTTTTGATGGATGATGATTAGAGATGAACACCTTGGTCAATTTGGATAACCGCTTTAATGAGGTTTCAATGGGATATTGATGGTCAGAAACACGAAAATGATAATCAGAACATGGGTCCTGAATGGGTGAATGAATGCACAAGCTGAAGGGATGAACGTTTAGGATGGTGAATGGATTCTCGAAATGAGAAGATGAGTGATCAAGATGGCAGATGAGGGTTCTGACTAGCGAAGTGGATAAAAAAGTTGATTGATCAAGTGTCAGGTCCGCACCTGTACAGGGCAGGTCCACCCAAGGAGCAAAAATTGCTCAAACTAGGTCAAAACAGGCCTGAAAGAGGTTGGTCAACAGGTCAAGTGCGCCCCTAGGTGGGTCAGGTCCACCCAAGGAGCAAAAACTAATCAAATTAGGTCAAAACAACCCTGAAATAGGTTGGTCAACAAGTCAAGTCTACTCCTAGGTGGGTCAGGTCCGCCCAAGGAGCAAAAATTGACAAATTAGGTCAAAACATGCCTGAAACAACTTAGTCAACAGGTCAAGTCCGCCCCTAGGTGGGTCAGGTCCTCCCAAGGAGCAAAAACTGAGCAAATTAGGTCAAAACAATCGTAAAATAGGCTGGTCAACAGGTCAAGTCTGCCCAAGGAGAAAAAACTGAGCAAATTAGGTCAAAACAACCTGAAACAACTTGGTCAATAGGTCAAGTCTGCCTCTAGGTGGGTCAGGTCTGCCCAAGGAGCAAAAAATGAGCAAATTAGGTCAAAACATGCCTAAAACAACTTGGTCAATAGGTCAAGTCTGCCCCTAGGTGGGTCAGGTCCACCCAAGGAGCAAACACTAATCAAATTAGGTCAAAATAAACTCCAAAAGGACTAGTTTGGTGGTCAAGTCCGCTCCTGGATGAGGGAAAGTCCACCCAAGGAGGAAAAGTTGGTCAAATTTTTCACAAAGGGGGAAAATCCGGCTGTTGGTGGGGAAAATATGGCTATTTGTGGGTCAAATCCAGCTGACTGTCAGGGAAAATCCACCTGTTTGTGAGGTTTGACTTGATTTTTGATAAAAAGACTAAGGCAAAGGACTCAAAACACAACAATCATCAATCAAAAGACTATGGCTGAGTGAAATATATAAGATAATCATTGGTTTCACACAAAGAAGACAATTCAGACAGTACAAGCCTAAGTCTAGTAGAGAGGGTATGGTCGACAAAGTCCTCTAATCTAAGATGAACATGGTTACTAGGGAGTTCTCGATATACACTCGGTACGTGAGGCCCAAACCGTGAACACCAAACTGTTACAAGCATGAGTCAGGAATCTAAAAGGCTCGGACCAACTCTTCACATCATCCCGATGCTTTGCCAATTACAACATGGTTGGATTGAGGTACAACTTTCGCTCTCCCCCCTTTATATACCTCGCCGGTACACGTGGTTGGAATCGTCCCTTGGGGTGATGAAATCCCCAAGTAGGTCCCGCTAAGAAAAGTAAAATGGGTGGACTTAAAAGATGTGGTAAGCTATGATTTCTTGTCACCCAGGATCGCCAAATGGTGCAAGGGGATTGGATACGTCAAATAGCTCACCCAAAAACACGACAAACAAAGTTGATTGAAACCTCCTAGTTACTCTATGTACCTAAATTAGGGGTTAAAAACCCTTAAAACAACCAAAAGATTGCTAAAATTTGAAATTTTACCTTCTAGAAAAAAGCTGTCTAGGGAAAATCCGCTTGTCTGTGAGGGAAAATCTGCCTGTTTGTGAGGGAAAATCTGCCTATTCATGAATTTTTTTCCAAAAACAACTTTTGAGGTCTGTGGAGGGCAGGTCTGCCTGTCTATCAGGTCAGGCCCGCCCAAATAGGTCAAATACGCCCAAGGAAGGTCAAATCCATCCTTGTGTAGGTCGGGTCGGCCCTTTTGTAACCTATACTTGAAAAAGTCAAAAAATAGAAAACATAAAAGCAAGAGACCCATTTGTGGGTCCCACCAGGCATGCTAGAAATGTGATAGGTCGAATCTAGGTGTTAGAAAATGAACAACAAACAAAAGAGTGCAAAATAACACTAAAAATGACCTACACCTCAAAATTAGCCTAGTTGGATTCAATACAAAGTAAAAATGACAAAATTGAACTTTATACCTTGTCTCGAATCGATCCTTTGGTTGGCCCTCCGATCTTTGGTGTTTTATGCTCCTTGGATGGCACAAGATGCAAGCTAGATGATGATATGATAATGGATGAAAGTGGATGCAAGTGTGAAAATGGCTAAGTATGGTTCCTAGATTTTTTTTGCAAGAGTTTGGCTACAATGCATAATCTCCCCAAAATGAGAGAAAAAAGGGGGTATTTATAGAGATTTTGGAAATCTCTAGAGAAATGGACGATCAAGATTGAGCCACCAAGATCAAGATGTAGGGCTAAAGTGAGTTGAGAATTCACAAGCCCTCACATCTTGACATGTGGCATATGATATGGCTTAAAAAGGGGGATGTGTACATGAGGTGGAGTGGTAGTACATGACATGGATGGGGTACATAGTACCTTGGGTTTGGGACAAGATCTCCTCATAAAGGAGGTACTTGTCCCCATGTGGGTGAGAGGACAAGTGGGGAATTAAAAATTCCTCAAATATTCTCATGGGGATGAGAGAAGGAATTTAAAATTCCTTTAAATGCATTGGGGGATTAAATGTGAATTAAAAATTCACATGGGGAATGGAGATGCCTTGTTCAAAAAGAGAAAGATTTTAATGAAGTTGACTAAAGACACATTCCATAAATGATATGGTGATTAAAGATGACCTAATTAGGTGATTAAGGTTGTGCAAGTACTTGATTAGACTAATTAAGGAATCATTAGAGGCAAGTGGGAAATGATGGAGGATGTGACCCTAATGATGATCAAGAGTGTGCACATCTTAATCATAAATTAATTATGACTAAGAAAGAGGGTTAGATTGCTAAGAGGGATTAGAGGTCAACTTGCAAAAGTTGGAAGATGTGACAATGAGAGAGAAAAGAAGTAATTTTAAAAATAAATTTAAAATTTCAAAATATAATATGACTAAATTACATAAAGTGATGTATTTATTTAATTTAGAGAGGAAAGAGGGGAAAAGTATTTATTAATTAAATACTTTGGGAAACTTTATGCAAGATACACAATATTAATTAAATGAATGATTTAATTAATGCCAGCAAAGATGACGATTTAAGGGAGCAAAGGGATGATTAAGAAGACGACTTTGACCATATGGAATGGTCAAATTTGGATGTCTACAATTACAATCCCCAAGAGAGGCTTCGCACCTTCCTCAACCCCAAACAAAAGAGGCTCTCAACCCTCAGGTGAGATCCACTCCTTATACACTCCCAAATCCCCATTACACAAATAAAGTCTCCCAATTAAACCAAATACACACAATGTATTTTCTTGACACTATTCACAATAAAAATAAAATTCAAAGTCAACAATAAAATGCAACCTTACCTTGGCTGTCCAAGTTCGGATCAACCCATTAACCAAAGGAAAGCATTCAATCCCTTCATTCTGTTATTATTCTTCTACCACCAATTTCTTACAGCCCATACCTCAGAAGAGCAACACAACTCTTACACACCAATCCGATTCCCAAAAGGTAAAGAAAAATCCTCAGAATTCCACCCCCAATAGCATTCAAAAAAAGAAGAGAAATAGCAGGAAGGATTCCCCCCGACTCTCCAACTTCTTGTAATTGAAAAGGCCATAAAAATTAAAATAAACAAATCATAAAACTCAAATCATTAACCCCCCCTTTTAAAATTAAAATCAACAATTATGTTTTTATCAAATGTTGGACTTTGCCTCTATTTTTTTTCAAGGAACTTGGACTGCCCACCTGCATCATCTCAATAAAAACATTAGTACAATTTGGAAATTACAGTCAAAAAAATTATTAAACATCAAAACTTTTGACATCAAATAATTAAAAATAATTATTTTCGTAGAAATTAAACATATAGTCATAATACTTCGTAATGAGTTATTTAATTAAATGAACATATCGTTTCATTTTCAATCAAATAAATATCTATGCATATAAAACTTTTATGTCCATAATCCAAAATAACATTCTTAAACCAAAACCTCAACATCAAACATGTCCAAAGCACCAAACTACACCCACATGAAATTAAATCAAAATCTCTATAGTAACTCTAGCTATACCCTACAAATGCATTCTATCTAATTTATCATCATTTCTCATCAATTTAACCATTAATATTAATTAAATAATTTATTTATTTAATTAAGCTAACACATCATCCTCATTAATCAAATAATTATTTAATTAATTCACATTTTTCATCACCAACATTGATTAAATAATTTTAATTATTTAATTAATTCGTCAAATTTTCCTCTTTATATTAGTTAAATGATTTTTAATTATTTAATTAATTCATCAAATTTTCTTCTTCACATTAACTGAATATTTTTTAATTATTTAGTTATTTTTTTTAATTTCTTCCATGCACATTGGTAAAATAAATTTTAAAAATTTTAATTAAAATTTATCAAATTCCTCCAATCACATTAATTATTATTATTTAATTATTTAACTAATTCATGTATTAATTCTTCTTACCACTATAATTAAATAATTTTAATTATTTAATTAGCTAGTATTTCCTCTATAATCAAACACATTAAATAATTTAATTTAATTACTTTTTCTATCTTTAATTCTTCTAAAAACAAATAAAATTAATATTTTATTTATTTCCTAAATATATCTCTCCCTCATGTACATGAAATTAAATAAATTCATTTATTTAATTATATTTATATTCTTCTAAGTGAGTTAACTAAAACAACAAATTCCCGATCCATGCAACTAGTTAACTAATCATCCAAGTCTATCATGACACACATCTCTTGCACATTCATCATGCTATAGAGTTACTAGATGAAAGACATCTCAATGCATTGAACCATTTACAATCCTACCATAATCATCTTTGTCATAGTTACAACCAAAATATCAAGAATCAAAGATTTGAAGTGGGTGACTTAGTCCTGAAGGAAAATCAAAAGAATCAACAAGACCATGAAAAAAAGGGTATTTTTGAGCTTAGTTGGTTGAGGATTTTTGTCATCAAAATAAGCTATGGATCAAGAGCCTATCAACTTGTAACATACGATGGTAAGCCTTTGGAAGAACCCATCAACAACATTCATTTAAAAGAAATTTTGTTCCTGATCCTCAGGGCACCCCAAATAAAGGAAAAAAGAAAAAGTAAAGAGAAATAAATTTTCCAATAGTAAAAACCACTTTGGTGGCACCTTGGGAAAGTACTATGGTGAAAACCTATTTACAAGTGCCATGTGTAGCAATCACTATCTACTATATATAAGGTTTTTATCCATTTTAACCATAATAACGTTAAGGCTCCCATACAAATTGTACTACTTGCCACATTTCACTTATCCACCTATCATGGCTTGATAATTATCAATTTATATCATTATTCATCCTACCTTATACCATAATGAAATTCCATCCACCTATTCCATAATAAATGATCCTTTACCTAACTCGAAGCATATTCCTCATCCTAGTTGGATTGGATCCTTGTTTCTATCCTAAGAGGAAAAATTACACTTCCATAATCCCACATTTACTCATTTTCCATAATAAGTCCATCTATCATAAATCATTATAAATGAACATTTCCAACCCCCTCAATCCCATCTATAATAAACTATTACCATCTAGACCTAGCACTCAAGAAAAAGTAAAATACACATTATACAAAACATCCAGTTTTTATAAAAATTGCAAGCAAAGACCACTACAAAACTAACCTACTACCTACACACCTATTTTATAACCATCTAATCCATCATCAAAATCCATTCCTTAACAGATGTATCCTTCCTACAATAGGCATAATCAACTAACAAAATACCCTTTTGGAAAGAGGTATGATAACTTTTGGTTTATTTTATCAGGCAATATTTTTTTTGTTGATTTATCTTTTTGTCTACTTCTAATGCTTACTCAAGGCCACCTCAATTTTTTAATTTCTTGGTGTGTTCAGAAAAACTTATAATGGGGCATGATCATTGAATTTATATGCCATGTTTATGGAATGTTCTTGTAACATTCCCAAGGAATATACTTATCTTGTGTGTGTGCTTAGATAACCTCCTGCATAAACAATCATCATTTATAAATAAGGTCATTTAATACCTTTTCTACACTAGGACTATCATGCTCTAAGTCTTACATCCTCACTTATATCCAACAAGGTTTTATTATTTATGGTATGAATAAGGACAACCTTTTTTTTGTAGAGTCAAAGCCTATACAAATGATACAACTTTATTGTGGTTCCTCATACCTTGGTGTATAATACCTATTTACTATATTAAAATAAGTATTTCTCTCTACATGTTTCAATCATAACCTAAGCATGCCACCTTTCCATTCCATATTCCCCATCCACATCATTAACCATTTATAGCTTTCAGTATTTGATATTTGATCAACAAAATGACTCATTATTCATAATCCTACATTCCACCCGATCTCTTCTTCCATACTAACTCATCCCCATCCCATCCTAATACTCATTTCATATTTGTATCATGACAAAAAATTCACCAATACATCTCGCTGCATCCATATATTTCTTGCATACATGATCATAAGCTGTTATCATCATATATCATACCATATGCATCATATCATATCCATCATATATACATCATCATCATATACATCACATAAATCATAACATCATAATATCATAATCACATCATATCCATCACACATATACATCATCAAGTGCATACATATATATATATATCTACATGCATATATAATCGTCATATACAACATACTATCATAAAATAACCATAACATGAATCATATATACATTTCATACATATACATCATCACAAAATCTATCATCATGAACATTATAAAAAAATTATCACATGTACGAGCCACCAAAACAAAGTCTCATCTCATATATACATAAAAAATCATGTAATGACACATAAAAATAATATTTATACATGGGCTATATGAGCAATAAAAATACATATATACATGGTACATATATGTACATGATGCACTATGTAGATCTCCCACTATCTAAAGGGTTAGGTGATCTTAGTGCTAGTGGGTGAGGACTTTCTAGTGACTGAATTGGTGGTGGCCTCATAATCAGAGGATTCCTTGATATCCCTGATCTATAACCTCTTAATTGACTCCATGAAATAAAGCTAGGTACTCAGTGATCTATAAGAACTTGTGTCATATAAAGTCTTGTAATACATATCCTCCTGCCTTGACATATAACCTCATATAAAGTCCTATAATATATAGCCTCCTACCATAACCTATAACCTCAACTATAGAATATGCCATAGGCCCCTTGGCCATCTCCTTTATCCTCCTCACATCAACCTCTACCTTTTTCTTCAATTCTACCTTTGTACCTCTCTTTGTATTCCTCTTAGTCAACAAGGTTTGAAGGATGTCCTGCTGAGCACAAGCCTGATCTCTCTTAGATATATCTTGATCTATCTCACTCTATGCTTGATCCCACTTAGATAATATGGTAGCCAATTTCACTTGTAACCCATACTCTTCCCTCTCCCCCTCCCCCATATACACACCCAAATCCATCCACTCACTATCTCCACCAGTCACTCTCTCTCTCCCTATCCTCCTCCCTCATCCATCTACTCTCCATCTCTACCACCCCTCTCTCCTTTTACTCCTCCATCATCTCCACCATCATCCCTAAAATCCTCCACTATAACCGAATATAAACTCTGCCACTATCTTCAAGCTCTTCCTTGATCCTCATCTCGCCTTCTCCATCCAATCCCGATAACCCTTGTGATGGTCAATCGTACTAGCCTATGGGCGGCCCACTACACATCATACCTTGTTGTAGTCCTAACATCTAGCACATTAGGGAGAAGATCCCAAAGTACTAGTACTAGAGAATCAAACTCTTCTATAGCTATATCTGGATCCACCACTTGACCCTAATTTACAACCTCCCACTAAGTACATGCAAATATAGCCTCATGAATAAGCTCTATTTGAGCCAATCCAAACTATCACTATAACCACTCTGGCATGTATGTATCAATAATATGTGTTGTATCACCAACAAGATAATGTGTATATCAACAATATACCAAATTCTCGATGTCATCTGACCAAACCTCACATTGGCACCATGGTCTCCATATCATTAAATCCAACTCATCCAACACCCATCACTAGTATGACAAGTCTTCTATTTTCCAGTGAGTTAGCACACTAGCATATATATATAAAAATATTAAACCAATCCCCCTAGATATGTTTGTAATTTTTCATGTCATTATAATGTGCTCTCACACCTATACGTGTAACAATATGACACCACATGCTAGGTTTGATCCATATCAATACACTACCTAATGCATTTCATGATAAATGTGAGCCAAGACACATGACCCCTAGGCATAGACAACACCATCACTAATCATCCATTTTAAAAATCAACCCTAGCCAATTGATAAACCCTTGGATGCATTGCCAATATGAGGTTTGATGCTAGGTTCGATCCATACTGATACACTTCATATGGATGATATGTTTCCACATGACTTGAGACACCTATTGACACTTGCTCACACACTTTTCAAGTAAGCTCACAAGTGTTCCATCTTTGGAGGGGTAGTTGGACTTTCACTCCTACCTCCTCACCTCGTCATCCTTGCCTATATATGCAAGGCTTGATCATTATATTTATACACTCTTTATATTGTATTGATAGACATAATATTATGCTTATTTTATTCACTTGTGGAAGTTTGTTTCATGTTCTTGATCTTGGAATTCTCCAACATGGTATCAAAGCAATGAGAGAATTTTCCTTCTTGTATTGAGGTGGGTCCCACATATAGCCCTATCAATAGAGAGTCATAGAGCCAAAAAAATCAAGTTATCATGTCAAAATACCTTTCGTTTCACCATTTTCAGTATTTTTTAATTTTTGCAATTTTTGGGCCACTATGCCTATTTTGAAAAGTTGTAAAAAATATATTTTTTAGCAGAGGGCCAATCTGTCCTCTACCCATCTTCTTGTTAGGGTATATTTTTCTTTTTGCATACATTTTGGCCATTTTGACCTATTATGTAGAGTTTTGGCCTATCTGATTATTATCACATGTAATTCTATTGCATGTATTGTGGCCTATTTTGGCCTGTTTGTTGGAATTATTGTTTGAAAGTTTATATGGCTTATTCAACCTATTTGAAGATATTTGTGGTTAGTTTTGCAGGATTTATATCTACATTGTGGTTGCATATCCTGTAGATATTTTTTCATTCTAGAGATTTAGAGATTTATTTCCACTCTATGTGACTCACATAGGCACCATATTACATTTAAAGTGGCCTACAAAAAATTCTTAGATTACATATTTCTTGGTATTTGTGGCTCAACCCTCCCACTCCTTGGTTTAGAGCCCTATCAACCTACTTCATGGTGTGAAGAGGCGGATTAACCACTCTAGCTATGACCTAACCTCCATTTGTACCTTCTTCACAAGTCCTCGTGACCACACATAGCTTCCAGAAAGTCTTCTCAAGGCAACACAAATCTTCACTAACATTTTCCACTCCTTTGACTTACATTTCTTATTTTGGTTTTTTAGATTTGGGCAACTTCTTTTCAAAGTTTAAAGAAAAAATTTATTTGTGAGGAGGCAACATGCCACATTTGAACATAGGCATTTGAATAGCTATAAGGAGCACTTCATATTCCATTTTTTGGCACCACTTCCTCCACATTCTACATGTGGCTCACCACTCTACCTAAAGTATTATTTTGGAGATCATACTGTGCACTATTCGAGCATGAATGAATGAATGAAATATTTTAATGACGTCCAGTTTCCATTAGCTTCCTCTCATGCAACAACCTCATCAAGTCTCCATAGACTTGAACGCCTACAATTAAATTTTTTACAAGTTAAAATTGACATTTGAACTTTAAATTTATAGGATTGTGGTATATTTTGGGTTAATATTCACCTTGTGCAACCTCCAATTCTCCCTATGATGAAATTTTTTGAGTCACAACTTGCAATCATGCATTCCACCTAATCAACACAATCTGATAGATTTTAAATAATCTATTATTGTGCAAAGAAGAGGAGTTTTGGGAAAAAATGTTTGTGGGAATCCATGTTCAATGTGTGCAATGAAAATACTACTCATGTGGACCTGAGACTTCCCACTTAACAAGCGGTGCATGATAAAATTATTTTGTCTCTATGTTGCTATGTGTTGTCTTTGTCAAGTAGTTGTTTCCTATTTTTTTAGTTCTACTCTCAATAGTCTCCTTGTAAGATAGGTGGGTGAAGATAATTGTAGATTGGAACAGGGATTTAGAACCATAAGCTTCACTCTCTATAGTGAACAACTTGGTCAAACACCATCCAAGTGGCTTCCACTCATTTGTTAGAGGTCTTTGCCCTTCAATGACCTTTTTTTTGCTTTGACCAGATCATTTTCCCATTCACTATTAATGTTATGCTTGTAGTATTTAATGCAACCATATGGGGTAACCTTAAACATTTTTTATTTTTTTTTATGTTAGTGGTAAGGTTTAACTAGCTAGTTATTTCAAAGCTTGGAAGGGGGATTTTTTCATTTTGCAATAACTTGCAAATAGGGAGTTGGTTTTTCAAGTGTGAATAGTCATTAGAAATCTGGTTCCATCATCGATATTTTAGCATCAAGATATTTTTTATTTGTTGTTGTTTAATATCAAATTTTAACCTCCAAAGTAAACATTGTAAGTAAACTTTGACAGGGCACAACTTTCACCCCAATTATCGAAATTTACAATTTATTTTTTTGATTTCTATTAGAATTTCGTAAGGAGTCTAATTTTACATGTAAAAATAAGATCCAAGTTACCACTTTTTTAGAAAAATTATAAAAATCTTTGTGAGTTATAAACGAAAGATTTTGGCATTTGTTCTTCACAACTTATAAAATATTGTACATTATTATTATTATTATTTTTTTTGGGGGGGGGGGGCGCTACATTGAATGCTAATCATTTGGGGGGGAGGGGAGGGGTGAATCTTGGATTTCACATTAAATTTTTGCTTCTAATTAGACTAGGTCTAGAAAATGAAAAAAAAGTGCAACTATTGTGGGAGCAATCAACATGTGGATGAATTTTATCCTCATGTCTCCCATCAAATTATTGACTTGCTATTGGGGCTTGCAAAAAATAATCTCACTAAGTCATCTTGTGAGAAACCATATTTTGGGGATGAACAATGTAGTCTGATGAATTTCATTGATTATCATCTCTCATATCAGCTGTTGCTACATTTGAATTTGGTGTTGACTCATTCATGAGTTCTTATGATTCTTTACATCAGGACATTGCTATCATCATTCTAGATCCACCACATTGGGATGCATATCTACCAGACATCACATCTTTGTTTTTAGAATCTTAGATTTCAAATTTTGATGACACCATTAAGGACATTCATCTTTTATTTGATGTTAGCTTCGATGAAGTTGCATTATCATTGCCATAGATTTAGATATTGCTCTTGCCTCACCTATATTGGCTTCTATCATGACAGATTGTGCATACATTCATGAGTTGACATATCCAACTTAGTTATCATCATCTGTAGTAATATTAGATTCACATTGGTCCATAAATAACCATTCATTCATGGTCCCTATTCCAAAATCACATATGATACTTGGTCCATTTTATGAACATCTGTCACATATCAACATTAGCTCAAGGAGATCTTTGAGAATCATTCAAAGGAATCATTGGCATCATTTCAATATTTGGATAATATGCATCTTTCAGATACATTTAGCTTACTTCTTGTATATTCCTATCTAGAGTGGGAAGTCATCTTGCACACATTTGTGGTGTTATTTCTTCCCAATGAGAAATTATTGTTAAGAAATTATGGATCATCTTTAGCATCGAGTGATGAGCATATACCAACACTACAAACATTATCAGGGAAGGTTGCATGGTTTCTCTTCTATAATCAATTTTGGGAGGAAACATTTCCTCACATGGAGTTCATCACTTTGCATTTTTTTGGGGGTCACATGACCTTCTATATTTTCTCTCATATGGGGAGAAAATTCATGCAATTATGTGATAGAAGTAGCCCATGCGGTTTCATCATGATTTCTCCATCTATCACTTCTTCTTCACTAGTACATTTTATTTCATCGCATCATTTCTCTTTTGGAGAGGGATTTTATTTCCCAATGGGGTTTTCTCCTTTACCACACTTTATGAGATATTTGTACATGATTACCTAACATGGCCTAGTATTTAGGACTCATAATTAGTGCATACATTACTCCCTAAGTTGAATTTAATGGGGGGCGTTAGTATAAATAGTCATTATCATACCTATTTAGCTAATCACCTTTCTAGGATTGACCTATTCACACCTAGCTTAAGTTTACTTAGGTTTCTTTTCTTTTGTCTCACTTCATATGGTTGAGACATGTGTTCTCATGACTTGAGACACCTATTGAAACTTTCTCACACACTTGTCAAGTGAGCTCACAAGTGTTCCATCTTTGGAGGAGTATTTAGAGTTTCACTCTTACCTTCCCACCTCCTTATCCTTGCCTATATATGAAAGGATTGATAATTGTATTTACACACTTCATATTTTATTGATAGATATACTATTGTGCTTATTTTTTCACTTGTTCATGTTCTTGAGATTGGCATTCTACAACACTACCTCCATCCCTTGGTTCACAAGGGCACATTAGGGCATGCCAGTAGTCAATTTTTTGTAATTTTTTTTTTTGAAACAACATAATGGACACATTGTCTCAAAGATGAGAAAAATATAGACACCTAAAAATGACCAACACATTCCTGTCTCACCACCAAATCATTTTTCATCGATTTCTCTATCAATATTAATTAAATAAATTTTATTATTTAATTAATTCATCAAATTCTCTTCTTCACATTAATTAAATAATTTTTAATTATTTAATCAATTCACTAATTTATTCTTTTCATCCACATTAATTAAATAATTATTTGATTAATCCATTCATTTAATTCTTCTCATCTATATTAATTAATTTATGTAATTATTTAATTTATTAATGTTCATTAATTCTTCTTTTCCACTATAATTAACTAATTTTAAATATTTGATTAGCTAATATTTTCTCTAAAATTAAATAAATTAATAAAATTTATTTAATTACTTTATTTCTTTTGTCGAACTCCCAATCCTAATACCTGCAAAACAACATGAACAAACACATTAGAAGATGAAATGCAAGCAAGAACAAGGATTCCCCATGAAATCGATTAGCAAGGTTTGAAATAGGAAACAAAGCAAAAATGAGATAAAGGAACAATAAAGCAAGCTAAATCCTATTGAAAAAAAATGCAAACTCTTGATCCCATGGGGGAATTGGTGCCAATTTGATGTGAAAATTGGCCATTTCCCAATTCCTATGATGCAAGATTGATGTGTGATGAAGAGTGGTCCACTTTGTTGATGCTTGATGAGTGCTCCAATAGAAAAATCTGCATGAACTCAATGATAATGGATGAAACTTGCTAATTATTTGAGTATAGTAAGTTTACTCAAATTGTGGATGATCAAATGAGGAGATTAGCCTCTTATTTATAGAATGAGAAGATGGATGAATGTACAAAATAGAGAAATGTGGGACTAAGAATTAGCCAATGGAAAAGTGCCACTTGTCAACTTATGAGTGGATGGAGGATGTGCAAGTTTTGAGGATTGTGCCAATAAATGCATATATTTGAATTTTGAAATTGTTAAAATGACATGCAAGAGGGAAGGAAGAATGCATTGAATGACACTTGGCTGAAGGCAAAGGACATGTAAGAGAGAGTAAGTGCCTTGTTGGAAGGATTCATCCCACTTGGATTTTGAATTCAAAATTGGGAGAATATTCCTTAAAAGATGCCTTGTTGAAGGAAAATAGAAATTTAATAAATCAATTAAATCTATTTTCATGTGCAAAATGGTAAAAGATGGAGGATGGGACATGAAGAGAGATTAACTTAATCTAGTTTGATTAATTTAATGAAGGGATTAGATGATGTGACCTATTTGATTTAAATTTGTGGATTTATTTAAATCAAATATGAGAAGAATGTGATAAAGGATTAATTAAATAAGGATTTTTGACTTATTTAATTAAAAGAGATGATGTTAGATTAAACTAAATAAGGTTTTAATTTATTTAATTTAATAGATAGACTTAAGAGATTTAATCAAATAAAATTAATTATTTAATTAAATAGGATAATTAGATCAAAATGGTTAATTTAATTATCGAGAAAGAATGACTTAATTAGATAAGCAATTTATTTAATTAAGAGAGGAATATCGATTAATTTAATCAGATAAAGGTATTCGATTAAATGGTTTGACTGAAGGATGATTCAAGATGAAACGATGTTAGTGGTGAGGATCAGATGTCCAATGTTAATCAATACATTTTACGTGTCTACATTTTACCCCTCTTTGAAGCAATGCACTCGTTGCATTGGTTCAAAGAATAAACGGTCTCGATCAAAGCCAATTTTTTTGTTTTTGTTTAAGAAAATCTTGCCCCACTACTGCTCGACGAGAGAAAACATGCCAATATATTGCCCCCTTGAAAGATTGGATGAAAATTTTGATTTTTGGGTGATCTCGCGAAAAAAGAGGACAAGGTGCCCTATAAGTTCAAAAAAGGCTCCAAGAGGCAAAAAACGTGTCTAAACACAATAAAATGATGTAAAACAGGCCTCAACTAGACAAAAACAAGTTCAAGAGTCCAAAACCCTAGCAGGATAGCTAATCAGGGTGAAAAAACCCTAATTTTCAAGCTTAAAAAGGGTTTGAGGGGTCACTTTCAATTTGTTTTCACACACAACCCTCTAGCAATTTTGAGATTTGAGCTCTGACCTCTTGACGATATGGCACAATGACAAATCCCGATGCACATTTTCGATTGAGACTAGACATACCAATGACCACCCGGTGTTGGGGCACCGGTAAGTGATCCTTACTTGAGCTTTATTTCTCATTTTTCGTGCTTATTTATTGCTTTCAAAGTTAGTTCTTCTACAATGGCGCTATATAGCACTGCTCAAAAAAATCAAACTGCACCGCTCGGTGTTAGATTGCACCATGACGGTGGAAAAAAACTCCAAACTCCGACGCTAATGTCATGGCCCGCGGGGTCATTTATAAAGTGCGATGCGACGGTGCTCTATTAAACATGAATATTCTCAAATTGCATCGCTCGACAGAAAATTGCACCGTGGTGGTGCGCTTTCGGGATTTTGTGCTCCAGCGTCGCAGTTTGAAAAAAATTCAAACTGTGACGCCTTCACAGATAGCGACGCTGGGGTGATCTGGAATGAAATTTTTCAAATTTTTTAATACGGCAACCTTTCTTGATGTAGGATGCGGCAAGGGAGCTCTATTCTAGGGAGCATAGATCACAAGAAATTTTCAGTTATTTGCGAGACCTCAATGACAGAGAGAAGGATCGATTACGGGACATGGGGCTGTGGCACATCACATACACAACACCTGTGCGCACCCATCTTGGGATGATGTCAACGCTTGCTGAGAGATGACACAGTGAGACCTCGTCTTTCCACCTTCCTACCAGCGAGGCCACCGTCACCTTAGAGGACATGTGGCGC
This sequence comes from Sequoia sempervirens, assembly GCA_007258455.2. Lineage (NCBI taxonomy): Eukaryota > Viridiplantae > Streptophyta > Pinopsida > Cupressales > Cupressaceae > Sequoia > Sequoia sempervirens. The sequence goes on from VDFB02321872.1 coordinate 62,433, forward strand.
ATCCTGAGATTTCTGATTCATGGTCGGCGCATTATTTTTGATATGGATTTCGGGTGGGATGCCTGTCACACAATCCTCTCCATAGATGAGGTTATGTTTTGCGAGGGCCAGATAGAGTTGGAGCGCCATAGGACGCTCACATCACTGTTTCGCTTAGTGGTTTCAACAATTATCTCAGGTCTCATTGCTCTAGATCAATGAGGTCGATACTTTAGTCCCAGCTGGGGACTCTGCTGGGAGCGGATGGTTTGCGACAGACCAGTTCGTTTTGCTTGGGGGCCTATTCTTCCACTACAGGATTTGACACCATTCT
>VDFB02321873.1:0-40657 GCA_007258455.2 Sequoia sempervirens
ATTGCTATTCCATGAACAATTTGACTCATTTCACCTTAAATTGAAATACTAACCTGATCATTTTCTTTTCATAGCAAGAAATAACTTAAGCTTTTTGTTATTAAATAGAGACTCATATGTGCCTGCCAAATGATATAAATTCGGTAGCTTCAATCTATAGATCTCTAGAAAGCTCACTAGTTGAATACCACCGTTGGATAAATGTGCACTAAAAAGATATACATGCTTCAGGCAGGGTTATGATTGACGGAAGCTGAGTTCTTCGCCCCCACACATAGCTATCACAGAGGAAGGGTTTCAATGAATGTCTGTCATTCAAGAGGAGAGAGAGAGAGAGACAAAAAATGAAATATTGATTATTGGTCAAGTTATTGAACTCAAATTCAAGGGTTTTCAAATATGTGAATGGAAGACTTCTGATTATGCCCAGGATTAAGAACAAGCTAAAAAATTCCATTGATGAAAGGGAAAAAGTGAAGAATACTCCCTGACTTCCGGCCTTGAATTGTCTCCTTACCAATGCCTCCCCCTTTGTTTGCCATTCTAGGGAATTTCAGGAAGGGAATGGCGCAATAACGGAAAGACATTTCTTCATAACTCTGATTCCACAAAGAATTCAACATAATTCATTTTAATTATAACCATTTGATGACTCTCTTAAAAGAATGATATGAAAGTATCTATATTTAATTTGAATATTTATATATTTGACATCCTCTAGCAAAATATTCTAAGATTTAATTCGCCCAGTGAAAGAGGATGAAAATGGTTATTTAATTATATCAATTGTTTACCACTTATAGAAATCTCATATAAGGTGAAGGTTTATTTATATACTAATTTAATTGAATTATTTTATAATTTAATTATATTAAATTTTAAATGGCCAAGTTACAATTTCGATTCCTTGTCTTACACTGGATCAAGGCGAGATGACAGTGTGATAATTATGATTACAATATTGAGCAATAAAGGCACCCAAATGGGAACTGGGGAACCTACAACAGCTTGATCCTATGTCTTACTGACCGATTCTTCAAAAATATTTTTCTCTTTCTCCTCATCTTCCTCCTCTTCCTTCTTCTTCTCCTTCTCTCGCTCACATTCTCTCTCTAAAGGCTGGTTGGAACTCATTTTAATCATCCTCAATCTCTATTTCCGTTGAGCTTGACAGTGGTCTCGAACTCTCACCCACCTCAATCTTAAGTTCCTCTTTCTCTTGCTGCATTTCTTTCTTTTCCTGTTCAATCTCAACTTCCTCTTTCTCTTGCTGAAATTCTTTCTTTTCCTGTAACAAAACAATATATTCATAAATTATTTCTTAACATAATTTTATTATCAACAAAAAAAAAGGCACCCTTTCTACTTCTAATTACAAATTTTTGTGTATGCTTCAAAGTGAAGTTGAGCATTATTTATAATGTAAACCAAGGTTTAATGGTCGTCATCCCCACATACGTGCAAAATGATAACACTGTAAAATTGCACCCAGGAAGGCATATGAGCACTGATTCCTAGATTCATAAAGAAGAATAGTTCGAATGGCACTAGTATCTAGGTTCGTCGTTAGACATGATTTCGTTTTACGAAACGTATGAGCACATTAGTGGAAGACCTTGGTGGTGCTCCCAACATATATTTATTAACCGTGGCAGGGGGTCAAGTTAACCCTGGTTATGATGGTTGGGTGTTTTAGTTTTAAAATAATGGTGCTTATCGAAGTTGGTAAAGGTATGTGAGCAATTGTGAGTGGAATTTTGGAAAAAAAAATTCCCAAAGAGTTTGTAGTACGGATGAAAGCGATAGTGATGTATGGCATTAAGTACCTACATTGGTAGAGTCGCAAGTACCTAGGCTAGTGAAGATATTTCACAGCCTAATAAATCTCAATTTGTCAGGTGCATTTGACAGACATGAAGAAACTCCAAGCCCAAGATTAAGGATAGGGTAGGTGGGAGAAAATGATGCTCTGCCAATCACTCTAGTTGTTCGAGCAGAAACTAATTAATGCTTGATCAATTTAACTAATTGGTGTGGCTTCTCCCAAGTTAAGCTTGGGGTGAGATTTTGAGCGCTACGAAGCAAAATGGAATAATTGCAAAATTGGTTTGGCTTCTCCCAAGTTTAGGGCAGTGCTCTCACTCTCTCCAATTACTTGGGTAAAATGTCAATCCCTTTGGCAAATCAAAAGAAAAGGAGTTGCAACTATTTGTCAAATTTTCCAGTTTCTGTGGTATAGTATTAGTGATCATGTTAAAAGGTACACATAAATTAAGGAGCTCAAAAAACCCATGTATAAGGTGATTGAGTGCAATTATTATTCTTCCAAACTTATTATTCAACTAAAACTATAGTCCATTTTCCATAACGATATTTTTTTTGTTTAGTAGGTGATCAATGACTTTAACACGACAACTATACAAGAGAAATTGATATAATTTCTATTATTAATTAATAATAACAATATCTCTGAATATTCATAATGGGAGTTAGTGAAGACACATGCATAGAAGTATATAGTTTACAAAATTTAACTTTTACATGACATTAATATAAAGCCCTAAGAGTTGATTGTGTTTATACTATAAAAATTTGAGGAACAATGAAAGTATCTTTAAAATAATTCAAATAATATGGGATAAGCAACGAAGAATTAAATTAAAATGTGAATTATAAACTTTTTCTAGGAGAAGAGCTACCATTTAATGAAGTGATTATACACACAACATTTTAAACAAACTTTTAAATTTATAATTTTTATTACAAATATTTTTTTATTTAAATATTCATTATTTATTACAAAATCTTCTAATGCTAATAAAAAAACAACCATATATTCCCTCTCTCCCTCTTACAAACATAACATGAGATTGTTGTTAAAGGACTTTAATTATCTTCTCAATTCAATTTTTTTTTAAATAATGTTTGAAACTATATAAGTGGATAGATACTTGACTTCAAATTGTCACTTCGTGAATGACACATTTTTTCAACAAACAACATCATTTACTAAATGGCCCACCAATTGATCTCATGTAAGTTTGCAAAAATAGATCCATATTTTTCCTAATGACATTCCATACCTCTTCGGCATACCCATTGCACGCCAAGGTGCAATTGCTAGTAGTAAATGGTTTCTTTTAGGAGTTTTTAAATTTGAATTTTTCTTGCATACAATTTGTATTATACAATTATAGACATTATAAAATTTCTTAATTCCAAAGAATTGTACACAAATTGTACTTGTTTATATTTTATTGAATTTTGACTATGTATAATATTTTTCATTATTGTTTTGTGTAGTTTATCTTTTATAATATTTGGAATTTTTTTAAATTATTGATTATGTAGTTTATCTTTTATAATTTTTTTTATATTTACAATTTTTAAAATTATTGTTTATGTAATGATGAGTGTATAAGTAGTGGGTTACATAATTTATATTTTTATTTATTTTTTAAATCTATTTTAATTTTAAGATTCATTTTTTTTAATTTCAAGTTAGATGTATAATTGTATAAAAGAAGTAGAGAGGGAAGGATAGAGAAAGAGAGAGAGGTGGAGTAAAGGGACAAAGGGAATGAGGAGGGAGGTAAGGAGGGATAAAGTGAGATAGAGATAGGGAGGGAGATAGAGGTGGGATAGAAAGAAATAGAGAAGGAAAGAGTGAGCTAGAGAGAGTGAGAGAGAGAGAGAGAGAGGGAGGGAGGGAGAGGGAGAGAGGGATAGGGGAGATATAGGGAATTAGAGGGGGAAGGAGAGAAAGGTAGAGAGGAATAAGTGAGAGAGGGAGAGAAGTAGAGAGGGGAAAGGAGAGTGAGAGAAATGGGTGGGATGGAGGGAGGAAAAATTCAGGTTAATCGACATACATTTTCCAAATTATGATTTATTAAAATATTATTAATAGTAGTTTAAGTTTAATTTTGGAGAAATTTATGGTTAACATAACACTTAATGGAGACTAGGTAATTTCTTCTTTATCTCCTCTTATTTGTTGAGCTATCTCATTCTATCCTCCACTCATCTCCATATTCTCCTTCCTCCTCCTATCTCTCTCCCTCTTTATCTCTCCACTCCTTTCCCCCTTCCTCTCTCTCCTTCACCCCATCTCTCTCTCCCCCCCTCTCTCCCCCCTCCTTTCTCTCCATCTCCCTCTTTCCATCTCCCCTCCACCCTCCTCCTATCCCTATATCTTTATCTCCAATCTCTCCCTTTCTCTTCCTTATTCTATTTATCCCACTCTTTTTGTTTCCCTCTCAGGTTCTATTTGTCTATCTTGACTTCTCTATTTTCCTCTCTTTGTTTCTCCTCCCTCTCCTTATGTCCTGTCTATCTCTCCCCTCTGCCATCCATATATCTCTCTTCCTGTATCTCTCCTCCCGTCCTCTCCTTCCTCTATCCATTTCCTTCCTCCACTCCACCCTTCCTTTCATTCTCTTCCTTCTTCCTAGACCTCTATATCAAATATATTTTTTCCTATCTATCTCTATATCTCCATATTTTTTCTTTCATATCCCCCTCTATCTCTATCTCATTATCTCCCCATCTCTCCCTCTATCTCTATCTTATTATCTCTCCCTCTCTCTATATATCACTTTCTATATCTATCTTTATCTTTTTACCTCTCCCTCTCTCTATATTCATCTCTTCCATCTCCATCTATCCCTCTATGCTCTCTCTCTTTATCTTTGATTTTCCTTCTCAATCTCCACTTTTATCTCTATCTTCTTACCCCTCTCTCTCTCACACTCTTCAACCCTATATCTCTCTCTCTTTCTATCCCTACCTCTTTATCTCTCTCCCTCTCTCCCTATTGCCAAAATAACATGAGCTTATTGGTAAGGGATCATGAATATCCTCCTCATTCAAAGGTTTTTTCAATCATGTTTCAATCCCTACAAGTAGATGCATTTTAGATTTGAAGATATCACTTCTCTATTGATAACTTTGTTGGAAAATATTATGGTGCCCCCTGACAACCACATTCAATAGGAATAAATATGTGAAATATTTGATCCATCTCTATCTTCCTCTCTATCTCTCTCCCCTATCTCTATCTCCTTACCTCTCCTTCCATATTTCAAATTCTCCCTCTATCTTTCCCACTATATCTATCTCTCTATATCTCCCTCTTTCTATCCCTATCTCTCCCTCTCTCTACTTCACCCTATCTTTGTGTGTGTGTGTGTATACATATCCATATCTCTCTCACTCGCACACACACACGATGTTTCTACCTCCCTTGCTCTATCTCTATCTCTCTATATCTCCCCCCATCTCCATTTATATCTCCCTCACTCTCTATTAATTGTCTCAATCACCTCCTTTATCTCTTGCAAAAATAACATGAGCTTGTTGGTAATGGACCTTGCTTATGTTCTTGATTATGGGGTTTTGTTTCAGTCATGTTTGGATCCTTATAAGTGGATTCATAGTTGATTTGAAGCTACCACTTCTCCATTCAAACCTTTGCTACATGAACATCATTTGCTAGATGGCCTACCAATTAACCTCTTGCACTACACAAACATATGCAAAAAATAACCAAATATTTCCCTAACATTTTATAATAAAAAATATTATAGTATAATGTATAATTAATATTAGAGGAGTGAATATATAGAGAGACGGATGCAGTAACAAAGAGAGAGGAGAGAGAGATAAAGGTAAGAGAGAGAAAAGAGAGATAAAGAGGGAGAGAGTGGAAAAGAGATAGAGAGGGAGAATATATGTATAAAGAGAGGGAGGAGGGAGGAATGACAAAGAAATGACAAAGAGATAGCATATATATATGTGTGTGTATATATATAAATAAAGAGTGTGTGTGAGTGTTTTGATTAATAGTTTTGTGCCAACTATGAACAAGAGAGCACAAAACATATACTATTTTTACTTGGTATTATGCATTATATTTTATATAATATAAATTATTAAATATATTCTATTTCTAAATACACAAATTTATTTTTTACCTTTTCAATACGTTTTGTTTTATTTAAAACTTTGATAGTTTGATTTTACCTTTGTTGCACAAATAACATCATTTACTAAATGATCTACCTCAAAAAAATAGACCAATTTTTTTCTTAATTGACCTGCCACACCTCTTCAGCATACCCATTGCACTCCAAGGTGCAATTACTAGTTACGCAGAAGGCGTTACTATTTGAACAATGTACAACTATTTTTCATTATCAATGGTACAGACTGATGTAGAAGGAATGCAGGATGATCAATCATCACCGTTCGTCGTTAACAACTTTTTTCATCTGCATTTTTTTGTTTGATATTTTTAAGACATGGTAGATCACTTTTTTTAATGTTTACCAAATGAGAACAAGGGACATCAATATAATCGCTTGTGTCTAGAATGTAGGTAGATAGTATTTCAAATTTGTGGGACCCTCTAAAATTTATCTCCCTTATTCCCTACTAAGTCTCCAATCAAGATATACTATCGTACTTGAATTTTTAAATGAGTACTTAAGTCACATGAAATTAATACTCTACTTCTTACCCACAATTACTATTTAGCTTTTTATTTATTCAACAAATGGGTGGTATTTAGTTTTTAAGAGTATTAATATTTAAATAATATCGTATCAATATATTATAGTTAAATTATTCCCTACTAAGTCTCCAATCAAGATATACTATTGAACTTGAATTTTTAAATGAGTACTTAAAGCCACGTGATATTAATACTCTACTTCTTACCCGTAATTACTATTTAGTTTTTTTCTTTAATCAACAAATGGGTGGTATTTAGTTTTTAAGAGTATTAATATGTAAATAATATCGTATCAATATATTATAGATAAATTATTCCCTACAAAGTCTCCAATCAAGATATACTACCGTACTTGAATTTTTAAATGAGTACTTAAGTCACTTGATATTAATACTCTACTTCTTACCCGTAATTACTATTTAGTTTTTTCTTTAATCAACAAATGGGTAGTATTTAGTTTTTAAGAGTATTAATATTTAAATAATATCGTATCAATATATTATAGTTAAATTATTCCCTACTAAGTCTCTAATCAAGATATACTATCATGAATTTTTAAGTGAGTACTTAAGTCACGTGATATTAATACTCTACTTCTTACCCGTAATTACTATTTAGTTTTTTCTTTAATCAACAAATGGGTGGTATTTAGTTTTTAAGAGTATTAATATTTAAATAATATTGTATCAATATATTATAGTTAAAATATATGATGTTTGAATAGTTAAATACATATTTAATTTTTTTTAAATATCATTTTTAATTTTAAGATTTTAATATATATATTTTTTATCGGTAATAATATTTTGCTTTATTGATAAAGATAAGTTAAATTACATCATTTGCTTGATTTTCCTGATAGACCATCTACCACCCAAAATTTCAACTATTGTAACCCCATTTTCTCAAAAGTTTACATTTTACCTACACTACTTCCACTACCAAACCACATACATCTATTTCAAAATCAAAATTTACGCTCAAAATTACATTCACAGTTTTTTTGTTTAATTACTATCTACCTTGCAATCCAACACCAACTTCCCCACATTTCCATAGTTTTTAACCCCAAAATTTAACAAAAGGAAACCAAAAAGACTCAAGATTTCATGACAAAGGATTAAATTTACTAAGAAGCTTCAGCCAAGCTACCCACCGCAGCTTCTATTTTGACCTCATTCATCTTCTTCTTCTTTTGAGGTCGCAATTCCTTCCTCTCCAATTGCTCTGCTTCTACTTGTGCTTGTGCTATTATTGCCTCAACCTCCATTAATTCCACAAACAACTTTAAAGCTTTCCACTTGCGTGTTGCCTCCTCTCTCCAACTGGCTTTACGTCTTCCTTCTAGCCATCTCACAAAGGGTACACACTTCTCGACCTCTTCATCCTCTGCATTTTCAATTCCTTCACATATGTCTATTCCTACTCCTAGAATGGCCCATTCCAATATTGTATCCATGCCCTCCAAGTAATCTTCATGCACCAATGCTTTCATCACCCCTTTCACAACTTTAGTTGACTCTCTCAAATCTAAGCCCTAAGCCATTATTAACAAATAAATGTCCATATTCGTCCTATACCTGTGTTTGAGGTCTCTGAAACCTTTGCCCAGTATTATTTACACCAACTGCACTAATCTCTCATCACTGTAAAGGAACAAGCCTTTCAACAGGTCTTTGTCGATGCTTCACCATGAAAGGGGGAGAGTTGTTTCCTCGACTTGAGTGAAAAATTTCCCTCCATCTCCTCTGCAACTACAAAGCCACCACCTCCTATCCACCGTTTATACACTCATTTTTTGCCACAATGAAGGAAGCATCAAGAAGGAGACACCTCAAGAGATTAATAAGCATTTAGTCACATACTCCACCATTAATGTTAGGTATACCTTCATCGCTACCACCCAACACCACAAACATTCTCTCATTCACTTTGAAATTTGGAGAGCATTCAACTACTCCTTGCATTAAAATCTGCAAGTGTACCATCTCTCATAAAGCTGCCTCCTCTAATTCTAATTTTCTAAAGTCTTCAATTCTCGTTTTGCCAACTTCTTTAAATGATAAAGCCCACTTTGACAATGTATCTGCCTCTACATTTCCTACTCTAATAACATGACTTACATAGAAGTCATCAAAAGCTGCCAACTCTTTAATTTTTCCAATTACATTCTATAGATGTTAAGCTCCAGTATTCCCTTTCATCACTGCCTGGATAATTATGAGAGAATCACCCTCCAAATGAACTTTCAAAGCCCCTATTTTTTTACTAAGCCTGATAGTTGTTAATGCTGCTAAGGCTTTAACTGTGTTATTAGTCCCTTCCTCCAACTTCTTTGCTCCCAAAGCCAATACATTTCCTCTCCAATCTCGAACTATAAATCCTACCCCTGATGGTCTGGGGTTCCCTTTAGAAGCCCCATCAAAATTTAGTTTCCACCATCCCTCCATCAGTTTTTTCCCAACTGATCTCCACCGATCCCTTAGAAGCTAGATTAACCCAACTAGGCCCCTTAATGGCATTTTAAGATTTTAATAATTATTATATTATAATATATATGTAATATATAAATACATAATAATAAGTTTTTAATAAATATAATTATTTTTAAATAATAATATTACTAATTATATATATAATTAAATAAATCAATAAATCACGTATTGACTTTTTACTAAATTTCATTTTATTTTTAATTTTTAAAGTTTGATTTTACTTGTAAAAAGTTATAATTTTAGTTTTTTCAAATTTTTTATTTTATTAAAGTATAGTTTTAATTTTTTCAATTTAATTTATTGAAGAATTTAATTATATTTACATTCAAATTTATAATAATTTTATATTTGTTAATATTGAATCTATATTTCATTTAATATTAGGGTTGTTTGTAATTTATTCGTTATATTTTTTGGTATATATTTTATTAATATTTTGATTGTGTACAAGTTTTGCCATCAACATTTGAGGATAAAGAGTTGGAGGAGCTGAAAAGTGGTAAGTTGCAAGCCCAAATCATCTTTAAGAAGGGTTGAGAGGTAGAGGGATTAAAAAATGCATAAATAAAATAAATAATGGAAAATTAAATAAAGAGGATACACTAAATACATACTCAAGAGAAGAGTGAGAAAGACAAATGAAACAAGAACAAGAATGAAGAAAACAATGCATAAGAATAAAGCTATAAAACCATTAAACATGATAACAAAATAGAGGAAATTAGTTTAATAGAAAAATAATTAAATACAAATAATTAAATCTTGAAGATTCAATGAAAACAAGGAGAAACCTTAACATAAAATAAATACAAACCAAATGATTATTAGAACAAGAGGAAAAAGCCACAAAGGGAACCAAATAGAAGAGAAAAGAGAAAAAAGGAGGTCAAACAAATGCAAAAAGAAAAGAAAAAAGACAAAAAAGGTAAAAAATACAAGCCTAACTAAAAGCCAAAATAATATTATCAAAAGGAACCAAACAAAATTAAGAGATAAAAAGAGGGGGAAACCAAAAAAAATGAAACTCAAAGCTAAATAAATGCAATAATCAATGAATGAAAATTAAACAAAGAAATGAAAACAAGAAAATGACAAAAAAAAGAAGGAAAAAGATCTAAATATATATAAATAAATATATGTAATGCACTTAATATGTACTATAAATAAGAAAATAAAATTAAATATATAAAAATAATACCACAAAACTATAAAAAATATCAAGAAAACTAACAAATGCAAAATTATGAGTAAATAACTATAAATGAATGAAATATATATATATATATATATTTCTAACACAAAGACATATTACATCTATATATACATATAATGAAATATTATTCATTATATATATATATCAAAAAATATATATATAAGCATATTACTAAATATCACAAAATCAAAAATACAAAATTATGAGTAAATAACTATAAGTGAATGATATATAAATATAAATAAGCATATTACTAAATACCACAAAATCAAAAATACAAAATTATGAGTAAATAACTATAAGTGAATGATATATATATATATATATAAAGGAATATTACATAAAATAAATATGAATTTTCATTTGTTTAAATCAAAGTTATTAATAAGGAACTTGTAGAAATGGCAAAGCAGAGCGTAAGGAGCAAAAATTTGTAGAAGGTAGGTGATCAAAATCAACAGGATGTTGCAAAGTAGGCTGGTGTCTCACTCCCAGCTCAAAAGGATTCAGGTGTCAAGTGGAAGGGGAAGGAGATTCCATGGGGTTTTGAGGCAGTGCACGATTGTCCAGAGAAGGAATTGTAGGATCAGGCAAGGTCAGAGGTTTGGCATGACAAGGACAAGGGCAGAAACTTGTCTCCTCTCATGAGCAAGGATTGATCTAGGCGACAATGACAAAGCAAAAATTAAAGTTTCAATGGAAAACCTTGGTTCAATCACCATAGCAACAAATGGCAGGAAAAAAATTCAAATTTTGATGCAACTCAGAGGAATGGTAGAAGGAGAGAACCCAGACACAGAACCAACCCTAGTTTTAATGATGAATATGGTCAGAAGAATCGAATAACCCTTGTTTTGGGATCCAAGTGGTTGGGCCCTTCAATCAAAAAATTGGAAGATTTGGGAATCATTATGAAATGGTTTGGATCAAGCTTTAACTAGGATGCCCTGATTCGATGGTGGCATGGCAGGTGGGGCTCAGAGATGGGATTCAGATATTTGGTGAATGACTTCTTCCTTGTAATTTTCCCTTCTTTCGCAATTCACACTGAAATCTTGGAAGGTATTTGGCTCATGGATGGTTATGGGTTCTACATGCGAAAGTGGGAGGTGGGTTTTGACCCACATAGGCATCAACTTACCTACATCTAGGATTGGTACAAAGTCCCAAAGCTCCCATATGAATTCTGGCATGCTAATATCTTGGAGGAGATTGGAGATAACTTGGGAAAGTACATTTGCGCAGATGAATGGGTAGAAGAAGATGGCATTAGTACCTATGTGTGGAGAACCCGCCTAACAACACCAGGTGGAAGGAAATGGAGATCCACACCAATTGGGGTGTGCTAAAGCAACCCTTGGTGTTTGAGCCTAGGCCACAGGGTAATTGGATCAGTACCTTAGGATGGCATGCCTGGGAAAATCCACAACCTAGGGCAAGCAGCTAATCTTGCAATCTAGTGCCCAAAGCTCTGATTCCTGATGGGCCAGGTGTTGATGTGGATCTACCCAATTTCGACCTAGTGCAACCAGACCAGCAAAACATCAAGAATGATGTCCAGGTGGAGGCAAGTTCTCAGGCACACCTAGAAGACATTAATATAGCTCTCAACAAAAAAGTATGTGATGTGTTGAACATCATAGATAACAACTTGAGGAAGGACAATCTCAACTCACTAATTGAGGTGAGCAAGGAATTAGCAGAATTAGCCCAAGAAGCTAAGGAGGCATCAATTGACCCATTCTATATGATTCAAATAGAAAAAGATGATTGGTTGGAACTAATAGAGTTTGGGGATGATTCTCTAGCCTCCAATCGGGAGGAGGAAGTGGTCTTTGTGTCAACTCAAGATGGGCTAGGCATATGCCAATTTGAGGCTGATGTGCTTTCTCTAGATTGTGGGGAGCACAAGAAGTGAGGAAGAGTGCCAAATGTGGAAAAGATGAATATTGTTGGCGAAGCGGCTGGTCAGAAAAAGATTATGGACATGTTGAAAGTAGGGAAGGGGGAACCCCTTCCTGAAGAGCAATGAAAATATTCACTTGGAATGTTAGGGGCTTGAATGCCCCTAACAAACACTGTTTGGTGAAGGATCAATTGGTGGCTACATAGGTGGAAATCTAAATGCTACAGGAGACAAAGTTAGACAAAGAGGGAGTGTTGGCTTTTGGAAAAAGAATGGACTCTTGGAAGAGGCAAGCGGTGGAGGCAGCGGGGGCGACTAGAGGCCGTATCACTCTTTGGTGACCCAATACAATTTCATTGGATAAGTTGGCTGTGAGAAATAGGTGGTTGGCCTGCTCAGTAAGAAGCTTTGTGTCGAATATTCAGTTTACATTGGTCAATGTGTATGGTCCCATTTCATGTTTAGAAAAGCGTCAAGTTTGGACATAAATTGAGCTTTTCTGTCAAGATCGGGAGTTGGGCCCTTGCTTAATTGGTGGGGATTTCAATGCTATTTTGTACTCAGAAGACAAACATGGGGGAGTATCTAGGAAACTCTAGTCACAGATAGATTTTGAAGTTTTTTTGGGAAGAATCAGTTAATTGATCTTCCAATGGCTAATGGGAAATTTACTTGGACCAATAGAAGGTACGGGTTTTGTTCAATTGTAGAGAAGTTGGATATATTTTTCTTCATGGGTATTGTGGTTGCTTTTCCTTTCACTCTGGAATGCAAATTTCTCCCTTGCCGAAGCTTAGATCATTTTCCTATTTTCTTTGAAATTATAGGGTAGGCTCACCCTCCTAGATGTCCTTTCAAATTTGAAAATATGTGGCTAAAAGATCCAAACTTTTTCCTCTCATCTCTCAGTGGTGGGGAGAAGTCGAGGTGGAAGGCTCAAAAATGTTCATTTTGGCAACAAAGTTAAAACACATTAAGCTATGCCTGAAGGAGTGAAACAAGCTAATCTTCAAAAACATATTTGAAGAAAAGAAACACATTGAAGGGGAGCTTTTAGCCTTAAGTGAGGAGGTGATTCGGTGGGGAATGGAAAATCCAAGGTATCTCTAGGAAAATGAACTCCTTAAAAATTGGAATGACATCTTGGCAAAAGAAGAGGTGTTCTAGCATTAGAAATCTCGTGAGTTATGGCTAAGTGAGGGGATAAGAACACCATTTTTTTTCATAACTCCACAAAAATGTGGTGGGAAGTCAACATAATTTCAAGGTTGAAATCAGCGGATGGTAGTGTGTTGGATCAACCTAGACTTATTGTAGAGGTAGCAATTTTTTTTTTCAAAAATATTTTGAACGATTGAGAGGGCTCGAACCTTCAGGCACAACAAGAGCTTGTGAGTAGTATCCCAAACCTGGTGATGGCCAAGCAAAACTCATTTTTGAATAGGCCCTTCTTGGAAGATGAGATTAAATTGGCCTTGTTTCAACTGCATTCGGATAAGTCTCCAAGATCTGATGGTTTTTTTGTTGCTTTCTTTCAACATAGCTGGAATATTGTGGGTACATATGTGGTTGAAGCCATAGAAGACTCTAGGGCCTTGGGGCAAGCTCTAAAGGAGCTCAACAACACATTCATTACTTTAATCCCAAAGAAAGAGAAGCCAGATAGATTGGAGGATTTCAGGCCCATCTCTCTATGCAACACAATTTACAAAATTTTGGCAAAATCAATTACAAACAGGCTCAAGGTGCTCCTCCTAGGTCTGATTTCTGAAGAACAAATGGGTTTTGTGCTAGGTCTCTTGATCTTTGATGGAGTAATAGTGGCCCAAGAAGCCATTCATTCAATTTTGAATACCCAAAATCCTTTAATGATCCTCAAATTGATAAGGAATTAAATTGAACCAAGCTTTTGGTAAATTTTGAATATTCAAAACCTTGGAGGCCTTGGGATTCTCTCCTCCTTGGATTAATTAGATTTTTGGATGGATTGCGAGCCCAAGGTACTTAATTCTAATTAATGGCTCTCCCCACAATTTTTTTGAAGTCTCTTGGGGGCTTCAACAAGGGGATCCCTTGTCTCCTTTTCTGTTAATTTTAATGGTGGAGGCTTTGGGTTAGGTTTTTTCTTAAGCGACTACTACAAGGAAACTAAGAGGATTGCAAATAACAAGTAGCTTGCTGCCAATTACTCACCAACAATTTGCAGATGACAATTTTCTTTTGGGGAGAGCAGGGGTGTCGGAACAAAGAACCTTCAAAATTATTCTCTCAAAATACTCCTCTGCTTCGGGCCAAGAGGTGAGTTCTAAAAAATCTAAAATATTCTTCTTTTTTTAATTCGGCTTTGGAAAAACAAATCTTGCAAGTTTTAAGGTTTAAAAAAGGGAAATTTCCTTGTAAGTACCTTGGTCTACCACTGGCTCTGGGACTGCATTTAGGTAAATTATGGGATCCCTTGTTTTCTAAGATCAACCATAGACTGTCCTCTTGGAAAGGACGGTGGCTTTCATGGGCTGGTTGTCTAACACTCATAAAATCAATGATGGCGACACTCCCAATCTACATGCTATCCTATCTTCATTTACTAGTGAACACTTGTGATAATCTCAATCAAAAGATGAGGCTCTTCTTCTGGAAAGGTGGTTCAGAATAGAGAAAGTTTCCTCTAATAAAATGGGAGAAGGTTTGCAGTTCGAGAGAGGCAGCAAGAGTGGGTAATAAAAAAACTGGCACTTCAAAATAAAGCTTTGGGAGGGAAGCTAACATGGCTTAAGTATGCTCAACAGGACCTGAAATGGGTAAAATTTCTAAAAGAAAAATACTTGGAGGATGGTCCAACAAGCTTCTTTTTTACTTGATCACTTCCAAAAGGCTCTCGATTTTGGAATTTTATCTGCAACTTTTGAGATTTGATTGTAGATTTCCTATCATGGGACGTGGGTGATGGTAGCCAGGCTCTATTCTAGGAGGATTCATGGGGTGGCTACAATAAAATGGATAATTTTGAAAATTTAAGGAATGTGAAAGAGGTCACAAAGAGGGCATGGGGTTCTCGTGTCAGAGATTTTTTGGTCATTGAAGAGTCAAACGGTGCTCTGGCTTGGCATTGGAAGGATGCTTCTCACCTAGGCTTGAGCGATGGTGAAGTTATAATTTTCAACAACATCCTTAGCCAACGACCTATTTGTTTGAGGGGTGATCAGGATGTCCTTCAATGGTGCGACTCTGCTTCAAGTTCTTACAGAGCCAAGGAAGGATATAGCATTTTATCTAAACAACAGGAAATGGTGTTAGATATCCCCAATGATTTGTGTTGGAATAAATTTTGTCTCCCCAAGGCAGGGATATTCATGTGGGTAGTTGTTCAAGTTAGAGTATTAAATTCGAAAAGGTTAAAGAAATTTTGCATTAATGGTCCTTCAAGGTGTGTGCTTTGCAAGGTAGTAGAGGAGTCAAGCAATCACCTTTTCCTCAATTTCCCTTTTACTAGACAGTGTTGGGAATGTTTATGTATGACGCTTTTCCTACTAACAGTTTCTCCTGGGAATTTGCTAGGTTAGCTTAATGGTTGGCCAAGGTTGGGAGGTGGCTCGGTTTTTGCTAGCCTTTGGAAACTGAGCCCCTCTCTTTTGATGTGGGAAGTGTGGAAAGAAAGGAATCAGAGAATTTTTTGGGATAGCGCCTTGACTCTAACTTCCTTTTTGAACAAACTAGAAGCTTGCATGGTGGAGGTGATGAACTCAAGAGCTAGGAAAGGCAATAAGGCAAATTCTTCTTTCTCAAGCTAGGACGCAAAAATAATGAAGTTGTGTAATGGATTGAAAGTTCCCACTCAACACGGAGTGGGTGGCAGAAAGGTGAAAAAGAGTGCAAAATAGTTAAATGGACCCCTCCGGGTTGTGGTTTGTTTAAGCTAAATTTTGATGGAGCTTCCAAAGGAAATCTTGGAGAATCAAGAGCAGGATGCATTATTAGAAAGTGGAAGAGCAAGACAGCGGGGAGATTGGCAGTGTTGCTTTCGCCGAACACAAACAATTGGGTAGAGCTTCAGGAAGCTTTGCATGGGCTAAAATTCTATTTGGAGCTAAAACTAAGGAACATTATCATTGAAGGGGACTCACTTTTGGTTGTTTTGATTAAAGGTAAAAGATGGGTTTTGAAGGGGTCCTAAACCATTTACAAAAGAGAACAACTAATATAAAAAGAAGAAACCATTACACAACAATTAGCCTAGCAATAGCTAAAAAGAAACCAAAAAATAGCCAAAAAGATAGAAACCAGACAACAACCCTACTTATTATTCAGGATCTCCACTGCTTCCATTTCATTCTCAACCATCTTGTGCACATTCTCCAGAATACTCGATGCCTTAATAGAAGCACTAGCCTGAGCTTTCATTCTGTTCTTGGTATGAACCCTCGACCCACCAATCTTAACCTCATCAATCAAAATAGTACCTTTACCCACAACTTTCTTACCTTCACCAACCATAGTCATCAACTTACCACTAGCCATAACACCATCCATAGAAGCGTTATTCTATTTCTTTTTCATCATAGGTGGCATAACATTAGAAAATACTGGAATATCCACACCCATGGAAGCATCGCCCTTTTTCATAATAGCATTCCTAATATCATCAATTTTTTCCTCAAGAACAGAGAACCTGCTCTCCCA
This sequence comes from Sequoia sempervirens, assembly GCA_007258455.2. NCBI lineage: Eukaryota > Viridiplantae > Streptophyta > Pinopsida > Cupressales > Cupressaceae > Sequoia > Sequoia sempervirens. Next base: position 16,803 of record VDFB02321873.1, read on the forward strand.
ATTCTTTTTCAAACTAGTAGTCTCCTCAGCAACAATATAAGAAATAGTATTAAGAAACTCCATCACATGATCAATCAAGCTTTAGACAGAAACATCCTCGGCCTTACTAGCAACACCTCTTATTCTGATATTAGTCCTCTTAATCTCATGAAAAATCCATTTAAACAGTTTAAACAACACACTAGCAGAATCACGGGCCAAACCCAACACATCAATCTCCTCACTATCCAAATTCTCAATATGCTTACCAATTTCCACATTCTCATTAGGAGTACAAGGAGGAGCTCTTTGCTCAGAAACATCCTTAACTTTACCAGTAGGAATGGGGGTCTTCAACATTCACATGGAGAAGGAAAGTTCCTCAGTGATGTCCTTCCTTTTTTGCATCCTATCCAAAATACACACCTCCATAGCACCCACTCCTCTTTCCATACCAAGATTCGGTAGTGAAAACACAACACTAGTAGGAGCCTTTCCAACAACACCACCAGCCAGAGTTAAAGGGAAACCCTTCTCCAGAAAAGGGTCCACACTCTGCACTTTACATTTTCGGCTACCATCATCAACATCTTGCACAATTTTGATCGCAGGGGGAGGGGAAGAAGCTTCCCCATAAAGGTCGCATTTTTCCTTACCCCTCCTAACAGGAATCTCCTCCACCTCATCACTACAAGTCATGTAGCCTGCTTTGTCCCCTAGCTTCTTTTTTCCACTTTTTCCCACAACAGGGGAAATGGGGCCCTCTTCCAGAGAAGCATAAGAATCCAGAACATAGTCAGCATCATCATCCTTGTCTGACTCTGAATCCTCATTCAAAATAAGTCTCCTCCTCTTATTCTTCTTACCACCCCTTTCATCCCCTGAATCTGTCTCATAACACTCCTTGGGCTTAACAATTTTATCCTACAAAGTGGCAGGGGGTTTTTGAACATCAAGGGCTTTGACATGCCCGTAAATAAGAAGAATCAACCCCACATCTAGAATGGAGTTCTTGGTATTTTTTAAATGCTCCTTAATCCCCAAATCCAACAACATAAGCAAATAATACAGAAAAGAAACCCATTTTTTGTGACGGAAATGGTTGAGTAGAAGAAAATGATATGTATTGATCACAATATACCTTCCTTCCAGAGTAACATACCTCATAATTTCCTCAGCCACCTCACGCCAAAGTACTTTCAATGAGCTCCATTGATACCTACTGCTCTTAATCATCTTCAAGTCAGCTGCTTCATTCTTTTTGAAGAAGATGTTCATAGCTACTTGTGCTTCTTTCTTATCCCTAAAAACCTTCATACCCTGCATGAAAAGGCTAGTAATCTAGGTAATAAATTCTTCATCCAACAGAATCTCCCTCCCTTTCAAGATTACAGACCTCTCCTTCCAACCTTGAACAAATAAATCAGTAACTTGGGGACTATTCCCATGCAACTTTTCTATTTATAGAGTAAGGCCACCCTTCTCAAGGACTTCCCAAACCTCTTTCTTTTGCTTCATAGTCTCACATGATCTTGTCTCAGCCTTGTATCTATCCCCTCCCATGGTAGAAAATTAACACACAGAGACCCAACACTCAACCAAAAGAACTTGCAACCAAGGCAAGAGCCAAACAAACTAGCCTTGGAAAACTGAAGACTCTCGAAACAAAGGAAAAAAATGCCCAGATGTCATGTGAAGTTAGCCTCCGAACAAAGATGCAATAATGAACTGTAAGCCTTGTAAAAGCCACCGCTTCTAATCAAATCTTGAACAACCTTAGTCATGAAAATCAAGCACGTGACTAAGGACAACCAACCTTTCATTTGACATAAAAGATTAGAACTCATTATTAACAATGGTAGAGGCCTCAAACAAAATAGAGTCATTTAACTCCCATTCCTTACTCTCATGAACACCATAGTTGGCAAAAAAATCTGCCAAATTATTTCCTTCTCTCAAGACATGGGAAATGTAGACATTATAAAAAAATTTGATAATATTAATAGAATCCCTAACCATGGCCTCAATTTTCCAAGGAGGGGAAACATTCTTCAAATTATTAATAACATTCAAGGAGTCACCCTCCAGCTAGACCTTGCGGTACCCTTTTCATTGTGCCAACTTGAGACCATGATAGGTAGCAGTTGCCTCCACAACATGGTTTTTTTGGACTCACTTTTGGTTGTTAATGCTTTGTGCTCAGGGAATTTTTAGAATTGGAAGCTAAATGCTCTCCTGGAAGTAACAATGAAACAATTGAATATCTTCGAAAACTATGAAATCACTCATATCTTAAGAGAGGGGAACCAGGAGGCTAATTTTCTATCAAATCTTGGAGTTGATGGAATTTCATTAAAGGAGATGAGCCTGGAAATTACTGATGTTGGCTAAAAAATGTGGGTGGTTGGGTGGGTGTCACTTCACCATATTGGATGAAATGGCAGATACATCAAAGAGGTGGGGAGAAGAGCCTTGATTGTTTCCAATTCTGAAGAAGGTTGGACGGGTGGCATTTCATTTGGTGAGGTGGTGACATTTACAAAGGAAAGGTCTAGAGGATATTAAAACTATCATTACTCGTTGGCATGGTAAGCTTTTGACGTCCTTTCAAGAATTCTCCACCAGCTAATATGGTATTATTACATAGCACTGTCATAGTTGCATTTACTCAGTTGTGGTTCTCTTTTGTCTAAAGCTAGCATTTTCACACAAGCCATGAGTAGGTTCATTTTGTTGGTATCAACCAAGGAAATGAAAATGGGTGTTATGGTGACTCCAGTGGAGCTCAAGGGCTCAAAGAGGAAAATTATGTTTGAAGGGAAGATTACTACCCTTCGTCTTCAGCATCTCATTCGTCATCCTAATTATCTGGTCTTTATTTCCATCAAATGTATTACGAGGAACAATTGTATGGAGGAAACCGAAGGATATAGGTTGGATTCAAATATTTCTTCACGGGTTCTAGTCAGCTTGTTGGATGTGGGGGTTTCCAAAGTCAAAGCTAGGGTAATAATGAGTATTTGTTCCTAAAGGAAATGTTGGTGGGTTTAGATAGGGCCTTGGGTACTGTACGACTAGGGAAGGGTATTTCGCATCCATGAGACCTTCATCTACTCAACAACCTAGAGGCATTGGTTAACTACTATCCATTTCTACTGGACGTCACTGGGTTTGATTTGTTGGAGCATAGGAGATTGGTGAACGTTAATGTGGGTTTCTTGAGGAAGAAGTTTTTCCTGGTTCTTGTAGTGGATTTGGTTTGGAAGCAGGAATTCTGGGTATTTTCTCAGCAAAATGTATGGAGATATGGGCTTGGGTTGGGTATTGTCTCTCATTAGTTGCTTCCTTGTAAAGGAAATTTTGTGGGGGTTGCTTTGCCTTAGTCTATCATTCGACATGTATCTGTTTTGATTTATTTCTTTATGGTTTGTAGTAGGTTGTTGGTATTGTATAGGGTGTTGCCTTTGACAAGACATTTTTCTATGTTCTGGAAGATATGGAGTCAATGGACGCCCAGGTTGGGCCTGAACAATGTATCTCTTTTTTTCATATCAATAGAAAACCTCTTACTGATAAAAAGAAAAGAAAATCATATTACATCTATATATGTATAATGAAATATTATTCATTATAAATATAGATACACTACAAAGATAAATTAATATAGCACAAAAAATGAATTCATGCATTATATATATATATGCACTTAATAAGTAAAAAATAATAAGAGGAAATGCACCTAGAAAGAAATAAAATATAATGGAATAGACAAAAATAACAACAATTAAAACATAAAAATTAGTAGAAAGAATTAATAAAAAGAGCCCCGCCTTTCAGAAGCGATAACTTGAAAGAGGAGAAACCAAGAGAACAAGGAAAGAAAAGAAAGGGAATAACTAACTTTTGATTAGTCATTTCGTGCCAACAATCCAAGGATAGTATGTGTCCCTAGGGATTTATGCTTGAGGTAGCATGCCATTTAATTGAGGATATGACAATTCATCTTTAAGACCTCTTTAGTGTATGCATTGCACACTTAAGGAGAAAAATAGATAGAGAGAGAATGGGAGAAAAGAGGGAGGAAGAGAGAAGGGAGAGAGAGATTGAGATACAATATAGAGAGGACAATGGAGAAAAGGAGAAAATGAGACAAAGGGGGAGAAAGAGGAGATAGATAGAAAGAGATATGAGAAACTTCGAGACCTAAACAAAGATATGAATAGAGGGATAGAGAGAGGGAGAGGGAGACACACAAAGAGACAAGAGAGAAACAAAGATACAAATAAAAAGAGACAAAAAGAAATACAAAGATTTAAAGAGATGGGAAGATATAGAGATAGAAAGAGAGGTAGAGATATAGAGGAATAAAGACAAAGAGAGAAAGAGATAGAAATTGTAAGAGAGATAAAGAAAGAGAGAGAGGGGAAAAAAGAGAAGAGGAGAGACATAGATGGACATAAAGTTATATAGAGAGCTTGATCTATATATATTTATCTCACTCTTACCCCCTATATCTTTCCCAAGTTATATCTATCTCTTCATCTCTCCTCCATTCTATCACTGTCTCTCCCTCTTTCTATCCTTGTCGCTCCCTCTCTCCTCATCACTCCCTCTTTTTATATATCTTTGTTTCACCTCTATCCTCTATCTATTTCTCCCCCTCCCTCTCCTTGCTCTACCTATATATATATATATATGTCTCTATCTCTCCCTCACTCATATAAACAGACACTCCCTATTTCTCCCTCCTTCTATATCTCTATATCTTCTCCCTCTCTTTCCCTCTCTATACCTCTATTACTTGTCTTGACCACCTTATTTCTCTCAATCTTGCCTCCTCTATATCTATCTGCATATCTCTCTCCTCCTCTCTATCTATATATCATTATCTCTACCTGTCTCTCTTATTTACTTCATCTCTCCTTTATATCTCTATTTCTCTATTTATACCTCTATCTACCTCTCACTATTTATCTCTCTCTCTCTATCCATATATTTATCTATGTCCATCTCCCCTATCTCTCAATCACTTTCCTTAGCCCTCTCTATCTCTATATCATCTTTTATTTATATCTATCCCTCTATCCCTCTCCCTCTCCCTCTCTCTATATATATTGAGCTATCTCTCCCACCTCTTTTTCTCTCTCTCCCTCTCTCCCCCTCTTCTCTCTCTCCTTGCTCTAGATATATCTCTCTCCCTCCCTCTCTCTATCTCCCCCTCTCTATCTCTCTCTCCCTCACTCCTTTATTCCCATATCTATCTCTTTATCTCTACCTCTCCCTCCCTTTCTCTTCCCATATATCTATCTCTCTTTCTTGTATTTTATATTTCTATCTCTCCCTCTTTCTTTCTCCTCTCTCTATCACTCCATGTTTCTCTCTCCCTCTCTATCTCTCCCTCTCTCCATATTTGTTTGTCTATCGCTACTTTCCTTTGTTTATCACTCTATTTGTCTCTTTGCCTCTCTATCATCTCCCCCTCTTTATATCTCCTTATATCTCAATCTCTTTATCACTCTATCTCACCACCTCTCTCTCTCTATATATATCTTCCTCTCTATCTCCCTATCTCTCTATATATTTCTCTTCTTCCTATCTCCTCTATCTCTAGGCATGTCTCCCTCTCTATCCATTTATCTCACTTCATCTCTCTCTATCTCTTTATCTTCCTATACCTCTATATCTATATCTATTTTCCTCTCTATCTCTATAAATCTCTCCATATTTATTCTTTAATCTCCTACTCTGTCTCTATCTCACTATCTCTCCATCTCTCTCTACACTTATATCTCTCTCTCTCTCTCTATATATATATATATATCATGCTTCATATTTTTCTATTTATCTTTATATATCTTCCACTCTCATACTCTCCCTCACTCTCCCTCTTATCTATTTATCTATTCCATCTCGACCTATCCCTCTCTCCTCTCCCTCTCTTTATCTATACCTCTCCTCTCCATATTCCTCTCCTTCTCCTTCATTTCCATATCCATCTCTATCTTCCTCTCTATCTCTATCCCTATCTCTCTCCCGCTCTTCCCCCCTCTCTCTCTTCATCTGTCTATCTCTCCCTCTTTCTAGCCTTATCTCTCCCCCTCTCCCTCTCTCCCTATTGTGAACATACCATGAGCCTATTGGTATTGGAGCTTGATTATCTTCTTGATTTAGATGGTTTTTTAGTCATTTTTGGATCCATGTAAGTGGATGCATAGTTGATTATCACTTCTCCATTGAGACCTTTATTGCAAAAACAATATCATTTGTTAAATAGCCTAACAATTGACCTGATATACTCCACAAATGTATACAAAAATAGAACATTTTTTTTCCCCTAATTGACCTTCCACACCTCTTCGGTGTACCTATTGCACACCAAGGTGCAATTGCTAGTTATGTCTATGTCCTAGTGTTCCCTTGAATGTGTTATGGTGAGAAGCCTTCACGTGGTTTCCCATAACTAACTCCATTGACATATTTTAACCTGTTTTTGATGAACTTTTGAGGGTTCTTCTAGGTGTTTCAATACATATGCTTTCATAGTACTCATTGTCTCCTTACTCTCAAAACAATAAAATTCATAAACAAATGTGTAGGTTCATAGATTGTAGGACAAATTCTACCAAACATAACCAAATGGTACTTAAGAATTCATGTTCACATCAATTTGGATGATTACAATATGGCTGAGCAAAAATATGATATGTAATCAAGTGAATGCTCTATGTGCCAGACTTTGCTTGAAATAAATCTTTCAAGTGTATGTTGTGACCTTATTAGTAATGTGTCTATAATACAATATGTGAACATTAAAAGTATTTGTTGGTTTTGATTCCCTCTACATTTTTTCTATTACACACAAAGCTTTAGTGCATAGAAAGAAAGTTGATTACATGACCTTTTTTTTCATTTTTGAAATATTAATATAGGATTTGAACATAGTCTCATATCTGTGTATTTTTTGTAAATCCCTAGTTGAACTTTCAACCTCTTTGGGGCTTGTTTTGTGCTCATCATTGTAGGTTATTGAGCCAATGCCTCCCAAAGAATTAAATGCTTTAGAGATGAAGTGGAGTTGGTAAAGCCAAGATGGCCTAGAAATGGTTTAATTCCATTGCCTTTTCAAAAGAGTACAATGTTCAAGTATGCGGTACCTTGAGTACAACTCTTATTTGAAGCAATACAGGTTTTTGTTGGTGGGATACATGAAATATTGTGAAAGAGGGGATGGAGTGTAAGGAATGTACATGTTGAATTAAAAATATTATCCATAAAATAATTAAAATATTTGAACTATATATATTAATTTTTTAAATTTCTTATATACAAAATAAAATTTAAAAAACATTATTAAAAAAATAAATTATTCAAAAAAAACAATTATTATCACCAAAATTTAACATTGACTAAATCTTTAAATTATTAATTAATCAAATTAAATATAAAAACATTACATGTTACTAGTGAAATTTAAAAAAGAGGAAAAATAAAAACCAAGAAAGTATGCAACCTTTTAAATTAATGCATTAACAGAATTATTGAATTTGAAACTTTGTTGCATTTAGATTGTGTTGCATGCTTTTAAATTAATGCAACATTTAGATTGTCGTAAATGGGGCATATTTTAAATTAATGTAGCCAAAGGGTACATTGACAATGACTTTTAATAGATTTGGCCGATGGATGATGCAATGATTATTAACAAATTTGGTCGATGGATGATGCATCATGGGGTAGGAATCCATGTGGGGAGAAGCTAAAGTGTAGAAAAATGAACCTATTTATGTAACATTATAACATAACATCCCATCCCCATCCCACGTGCTAGAGAAAATACACCGATGGAAAGACTTAACAAAGGAAGACGAACAAATGATAGTTAAATGCCAAAGTTGGAAAATGGCTATGGAAGAATTTTAAAAATGAGTGAGAATTTGAATTTTAAAAATATTGTGAGAGATTTAAGCAAGCCAGAGTTTTAGAAACAATCCACCACTCATTTTCGCAGGTTCAATGGTAGGGAGATTGCAAAGTAGCAAGAATTTCTAGGGACACTTTTTTCATGTGAGAGAATGTAAAAGTGGGGACACATTGTTTATACTGGCAATCATACCCTGGCTAAGCATGGAAAAATGTCTAGAACCCAAGAAATCCTCCAAAAAAAAAAGCAGACCTACAACTCTTCACAGCCTCAGCTCGAACCTCTGACTGGTCATTGTACCTCTCATTCAAATTAGAGTGGTTTTGGGGTTTATTTTGTTTAATTTACATTCAAATAATGTTTATAGAAATTTTCATTAAATTTGGGAGGTGAGGGATGTTGTGCATGTTTTGCACACATGCCCCACTATAGGCATGGACCCCCTTTTTTTCACTCCCTATAGGTTGCTTTGCTCCTGTCTTGTTTGGTGTGCCCCATTTTTCAAACCCAAATTGGTCATGTGCCTTCAAACGATCAAATTCCCCTGACCAAATTCACCTACTTGGGGTATTCAAGTCCAGGGCGAAACAAAGTCCCTCATCCCTTTTCTGCCTTTTGTCTTGTTCTTGCTAACTTGGTCCTTGATTGCTTGATTTGCTTTTTTCCACATTTTTGACTTTGGGGGAAACATTTTGGTGGATTCGGGATGTGTTTGTGGTGCCTAAGTGAACTACCAAAGTTTCGTTAACGTTCCATTAAGTTTTGGTGGTTTTAGAACTTTCCCTCTAGAACTCCTTCCCTCTTTGGTTGTTTATGAAACATCTGTGGACCCCTACCGGTCCAGTTTCCACATTTTTGACTTTGGGGATAACTTTTTGGTGGATTTGGGATGTGTTTGTGGTGCCTAAGTGAATTGCCAAAGTTATGTCAATGTTCCATTAAGTTTCAGTGGTTTCAAAACTTTCCCTCCGGAACTCCCTCCCTCTTTGGTTGTTTTTGAAACATTTGTGGATCCCTGCTGGTCCAGTTTCCACATTTTTTACTTTGGGGATAACTTTTTTGTGGATTTGGGATGTGTTTGTGGTGCCTAAGTGAACTACCAAGGTTTTTTCAACGTTCCATTAAGTTTCGGTGGTTTCGAAACTTCGTCCCCCTTTGGTTGTTTTGGAACATTTGTGGAGTCCTGGCGACTCGGCCTCCGGGAACCGGCCCCTCCGTGGCCGTTTTGGAACATCCGTGGAGCTCTAGCGACCCAGCCTCTAGGACCCGACCCCTCCGTGGCCATTTCTGGGACTCCGTCCCTCTATGGCCATTTTGAACATTTGTGGAACCCGACGATCCAGCTTTCGGGACCCAGCCCCTCCATGGCAGTTTCCAGGACTCCATCCCTTCGTGGTCGTTTCTAGGACTCCACCCCTTCGTCCCCGTCTGAGACTTTGCTTTCGGGCCGCCATGTGCTCATTGACTTTTGAAAAGGGCAATGACCCTCGAGCTTTCCCCTTCCAAGCTTCAGGTTTTTTTCAAATGAGTCCAATCTTAAGGAAGTTTTTCTGGGCACTCTTCCTTCCCCTTTTCCCATGTGCTATAATTGAAAAATATTGATTTTACTATGTTTTGTGGGGACTAGGAACTTCCCTTCTAGTTTGTTGTCCCCCGTTCGTTGCTCGCCCCCTTGGGCCTGCATTAATGTTTATGGTCCAAATGAGCTCCAAATATGAATATTATGATCTTTTGATGATGAATGGATGGATCTAACAAGGATTTTGCAAGATTTTACTAACGTTTTACTTGATTTGTATATGAAAGCACTTACAACGTTTCATGTACACAAGATTCAAGGAGTCTATTGTGGGTCCGTCAAGAGACCCATCGAGAAAGTTGAATAAGGAAAGGCATATAGCTCCTATCACCATTCATTTCATGCCCACCTTTCCTTGTAGCACCCATCAACAAAGCTAGCATTAGAAGTAAGCCTATGCCAAGGAGTCAGTGAAAAAATGCAAGGGAGTGGTCTTGAAGAAAGCATAAGGGAGTTGTCCGCTCAAATCAAGGGCAACCAATCCATTGATGCCAATCATCAACAAGCTCGTTTGATCCAAGGAAGAACACTGCAAAAGTATCAAGTAAGAAGGCAACTTTAAGGCAGTTTTAGCTACAGTAAAAGGGCAATCAGCTAAATGACAGAATTGCTACAACACCTGGGCACTAGATGAAAAATTAGAGAAAAGACAAAGATGTATTTTAAATTGTTGGATAATGGGGGGTAGGTGAAACCCTAATGTAATAAAATCTAGGCCACACAATGTAATTCAATCCTAGCCATTCATTCAAACTTTGGAAAACTATAAATAGGGGCTTGCCCCTCATTTGTAAGGGTTGGAGAGCTATTGTAAAAAGCATTTGCAACAATAGAAGACAACATTGCATGATTTTATGGATGTTCTTTTTTATCTTTCTCATCTTGCATGCATGGTTCTACCTTCTATGTTAGTTTTAGTAGTAGTTTCTTCAATGGCTATCATGATGGTGTTGTTGTTATAGTATTTGATGAGCTTCCAACCCATACTTTTAGCCCTTTTTGATGACAAGCTACTGTGCAAAGTTAGCCTGAGCTTCTTTCTATTATTGTTGTAATCTAGTTCAATTGCATGTTCATGATGTGTATGTGTAATTTGAAAATCAGCAGACCTTAGAAGATTGCACTAGTTTTGTGTAGTTGTAGGTTTCTCTTGGTCAAGAAAAACTCAATTTTGGAAGCCTGTCTACTTTAGTAGCCACCATTGTTATTGTTCATTCATAGCTTATAATTAGAACAACTTTCTTAACTCTTCTCCTTTTGCTATTTCTTTTAGTCCTTGGTTAGAGTAGGATCTCAAGCATCACCATGAAGCCAAATTAGATGAACTTGATGAGTTTTAGCTTGTTGTTTTGAGTGGATAGCCACTGTTCATTCACTTCCAACACTTTAAAACTGCATTTGCAGGCCCAACTTCCCACACTTTGTAACTCATTTGTAAGATCGCCTTGTGATTCTAACAAATCACATCAAAAAATTGAGATATTCCAAGCACTATCAAGACCTGACATCAAAGACCTTAGGATAGTGTTATGCAATCTAATTGTGGAAGATATTTCAAGAGAGTTAGTGCACCTATGCATTGCTTGTGTTGAGAAGTGCATAAAAAATACATCAACAAAACTAGCGCTAGAGGGAGGGCATGACACGTTGAGGCTATAAAGCTAAAAGTTGGCACTTCGAATAGAGCACTTTCAAAGAAGAAATATGAGATAAGGAGATCTCTTTTAATGCTAAAACATTAAAAAATTCTTAAGGGAAAAGAAGCTGAGTGAAAATGGAGCAGCACACACAAATCAAGATCACTCAACTGCATGTAGATTTGAACAAGAGACTGAAGAAGCCATTGCAGCAATTCGTGTGTGTGGATAGATGTCGGATCCATTGCACTCGTAGGAACAACGAATTGGGATGTTTGACCTTCTTGAGTAGATTTGAAAGGGTCTTGTAGGGAGAAATTCTCTTTTGGGAAATCTATCAGCCTTTATCCCTTGCAGACTCGAAGAAAGAATTGACAACCATGGTAGCCAAGGAATTCAAGGAGCTAATCTAGGAATATTTGAGCAACAAGGATGGACCAAGATTGGAGGAAGTACTAATAGCAAGTTGGTGCATATTTCACAATGCACTCCACTCTGAATTCACTTGCTTGTCATGCACAAACATCATCGTTCAAGCCAAGGGTTGTTCGGACAAGTTGGAGTAGCCAACTCCCAATGAAGAGAAGTTATCCAATGAGGCAGAAGAGCTGTCAACATCCGAAGGACAACAAAGTAAGGATGAATCAAGAGTTGATGTTGGAGTAGCAGACATCGAAGTTGAAAACTAGGAGGAAGAATCAAATTTCACTAGGACAGCAAGGTGCCTTGGTGAAAATCTAATTGAAACTAATTTAGAAGGCCTTCCCTCCACCAATCAAAGGAAGTCCTCCACTCTAGAAGAAGAGAAATTGGTAGGTGATGATGAACCAATTAAGTCTACAGCTGCGGATGTTAGGACAGCCAACTCAAATGCTAAAAATCAGAAAGAGGAAAGGGATGACAACCTTGCAAAAATAGAAAGTGATGATGAAGACATAAGTGAAATTAGACTAGAAGACCTCTCTTTCATAAAGGACAACGATCGAGAATCTGAAAATGCAAGTTCGTAGGAGTGGGAACAACCACTTGCCATGACTGTCTACCATCAAGCTTCTTTTTCAAGTGATGATGAGGACCTAGTAGTAGTAAGATATGGCTAGCTCATCTCCAGATTAGCAAAGGATTGGTCCGAACTAAGATGTCAAGTGGATTTGGAGGTATTTCTATTGCCAAATTGGTGCATACTTCATAATTCATCACACTCTGAATTTGTATGTGAGCTATGAAAAGAGGCTATTGAACAAGTTAGAGGACAAGTGGAGTAGCCAAGTACCCGAACTCCTCTACTTGCTGCCCATATCAATGAAGAAGACCAAAAGCCTGAATCAAGTGATGGCTCAGCTAAAGGTGGACCTCAAGAGGATGTTGGGACAACAATAGAATGACATCAATACAATCTCAAACTTCTGAGTGATGAAGTAGATCAAGCGAGAATTTTGTCCACCAGTCACCAAGAAGTTCTTCATCTTGAAGAGCATTTGCACACCATGAACGATAGGCTTTATGCCAAGCCCTTGGAGGGAAATTGTGTAGTAGACTTTGGTCCCCTTGATAAGGTGCCATCAATTGATGACTTATTTCCATTAGGATCTACACTGCGAACGTATGCTCATGCCGAGGAAGAACACATCCAAGAAGATGACAGAGATGAAGACATACTCTTTGAGCCCCTAAACGGTGAGGCATTAGAGTCTTCAGATTGGGAGAGGGGTTCCTTCTTCATCAATAGGAATGGTGACCAATAAGAAATGACTGAACACCACAAGAGAGGTGACTTGAGAGGTGACTAACCAATTGGGTTTTTACATGTAGAGGTTTTTCCCATAGTATGTCGATTGTAGGTTTCATAACACCTAGTGTTTTCCAACCTACAATTATTGTAATGAAAACCTTTTATAAGACTGGAGCACTATGCCTTATTGTCATTTGAGTTACAAAATTATGATAAATTTGGTAAATTGAGTAACAAAAATGAAAATTAGGGCCAATAAAAGTTTATTAAAAAAATATTTAGAAAAAAAGTATTCCATGATCAAAAAATCAAATATCATCTCGAGAGAGGTAGGGTAGGTGAGGTAGGTATAGAGAGATTTTGGGAGAGAGGGAAGGGTAGGTGGAGAGAGGTTGTTTTGTGTGTGTGTGTGTTAGGTTCTCTCCCTCACTCTATCCATCCCAACCTACCACTCTCTATCTTCTTTCTTCCCTCTTTCTCTCCCCCACTCTATTCCTCCCACACTACCACTTCCAATCTCTCTCCTTCCCTGCCCCTCTCTCTCTCCCTCCCTCTCTCTCCCCCCCTCTCTCCCTCCCTCTAATATGATCTAGTGATAACTAATTTTTGAATCTATCTTGGTAAAATAGTTTATGCCACTCAAATAGTTTATCAAATCATCCCCTAGAAATGGTAATATATAATTAATTATGATCTTATTTATTTCTTCTTAGTATATACACATTCTCCATTTTCCTCTTATCCTTGTTGTTACTACTACATATATTTCATATGGACTTAAATTTTCTCTAATTAATTTCCTCTTCAATAGTTTGTTTTCTTGGTTTTTAATTTTTTTGATTGATTATAGATTACAAATAAAAAGGATTTACATAAGAGTTTCATACACTATTGACTTCTCAACTCTTTAATATCCACTAGCTTCATTATATGTACAACTTTATTTGGTAAAATGTCTTACTAGAACAAATAATATGTTTCCTTATAACTCTTGTGTGACCTTTAGGTCTTCTACCAATACTCCATTTTCTTTGGAAACACTCAAATACTCTTTGCCCTTCTAGTTGTAGATTTTCCAAAACCACTTGATATTTTTCTATCATATGATTTTCAAATTACTCGAATCTAAATGAATGTGAAGAAATTAAATATTCAGATTCCATAGAAACTTCATGCACTCCAAAATTAATCAATACATCACGTGTTATTATTTCAATGTCTTGCGAGGGCACACCATCATTTGGGGATGATCAATGTAGTCGGATAACATATATTGAGATCTCATCTCCTCCATCACCTGTTGCTTCTAATGATACTTGTGTTGCTACATCCATGACTCCTTATGATTCAATAAAATAAGATATACATTATCTTCAAGATATGGTTACTTGTGATGATTACTTGGTAGACATTGCAATCTTTTAGATTTGAGAGACACTATTGATTGTATTCACCTTCTCTTTGAGAGACTTGATTCTTCTTTAGTTGTTATCAGGGAAAATTTAAACCCTCTTGTTCTTTCTCCACATGATCATCATTGTTTGACATGGGTTTGGGGACTTTTGAGCAACATTTGGAGGATACATATTTATCTTGAGAGGATATATCTAAATATTTGGATCCTATTCTTCATTCATAATTAACCTCCTTTTATTTTGATGATAAAATCTTCTACTTATATTTTACTTATTTTTCTAATTTTTTAAAATATGTATATTGCCTTATACTTTTTATTCATGAAAATTCATTTGGCATGTTGTTCCTAGCCTTATTTCTAATAGATTATATAAGTCTTGACTAGGAAAATTATATCTATCATAGATCTCACCACTCAATTGTAGACTTCTATAGCTTGATCTCCTATCCATCTCTGGTATTTTTTTTATTTAAGGGTTTGTAACAACGAAAAATAGGGTGCCCCACCTTTTAGGAGATGGAGCACAAGGATAGGGTTCCTATTTCACTATTGTTTCATTCAAGGAAACCTTAGATATCTGAATCCAAAGGTAGAAAGGGGGAAAGAGATATTGCAATAAGGTATTGTAGGGTGTGATTAAGGACTGAAAGGGAGTTTTTCCCCAAGCTAGGGCTTGGAAAGACAAGTAGCATGCAAAACCTAATAATCAAACCTAATGATATGAAAGACTTGAATAAATGACCTAGAAATAAATGTAAAAAAGAACACTAAATCATAAAAGTACAAAGGTGCACCTGGAAACTTGTAGAGGCTTGAATGAAGACCTAAAATTCAAAAAATACTAAATTTAATGCACACTAGGACTCATACGCCATGTTGGGCGATTTAGTCCCAGATTAGGCTTTCTGGGTAGGAACAAAAATTTGGCAGTGACAAGTCTAGAACTCCTAAAATTTGAAAATTTGACTGTTCTAGGACTCATACACCAGAAGTGGTGTATCGATACTACTTGGATTTTTTGGAGGATCAAGATCTGAATCTACTCTTCAATCTTTTCTCTATCTTCTCAACCTAATTTTTGGATTTGAAATGTTGAATTTTGCTTTATAGATACCTTTTAGTGATCTTGTAAACAAGGTGACAACTTTTCTCCAATATTGCTCTTCAATGTGTCTTCAACCTAGGTATCCAAACCACACACTAAAGAGAGGGAAATTATTTTTTTGTTATCAAAAAGGGTTTTGCCTTGGTCAAACCCTATTTAGGTAATCAAACCTTGAAATGAAATGAAATGGAAAGGAGGAATGCAACATGAACAAAATGATATGTTGTAACTCACCAAACTCTAGAAATAAAGTGCTCCAAACATGTATGAGATGGCTAGCATGAATGTGGATCTTGAATCTTGCTTGAATGATATGGATCTTAACTTGAATTCTTACTTGAATCATAAAACCCTACACCACAAATGTTAGCTCAAAAAAAACATGATGCTTGATACTTGAATAATGCTCTAAAACACTTGATAATCAACTCTTGAATTCTCTTGAATGATCTTGTAAACTCAAGTTTTCTATAAGGATGCTTGCTCAACTTGCTAGGTGAAAATGAGTGAAATTACCTTGTATTTATACTTATTTGTGCCAAATTTCCCAAAATTACAACACTACAAGCCAACATCAGATCTAGGAGAATAAAATCCCACCAAGAATTTTAATTTAATTTAGGTTTAAGCCACATGAGACTCATATGATAGAAGTGGTGTATGAGTCCCATTAGGCTAATCTTTGAGACACATTTTTTAATAAATGCTTATATTGATGTGAAATTCATATCGGAGCCCCAAAACATAGCTGGGACCCATATGGACAAGGTGGTGTATGAGTCCCAAATCATTAAATCTAGGCCATGCAATCCAAAAACACATGAATTATGATTGGATATTGGTAGATGTCAGGATTAATCTCAGAAAGATGTATTAATCAAGGCTTTTGGACGCAAAATAGGATCAAATAAGGCATAAAAAATCCCTAGTTTAGTGTGAAAGTGTAAAGGTACACTTTACAACACCCTAAATAAGGCACGACTAGGTTCATTTAGTTGACAAGGGCCGAATAACTAATGTGAATGTGTTAAACACATTACAACACTAAATCAAGGCAACATTATGCTCAATTTAATAGGGGTGCCAAACAAATTTGAAAATGTAAGGGGATACATTTTCTATCATTAAATTTAGCCCAAACTTTAGTGAGAGGATGAACTCGCTTCAAACTCACACTAAAGTAGACAAAATCACATCAAGAGGGGTCAAAGTGTACTGATGCAGATGACATAGGATGTCAAAGATCAAAGGAGATGACCAAGGCCCCAGAATGAAGATCCTACGACAATTCAACATAGGTGCAAGAGGACACCCATGGAAATGATATAAGGATCAACATCAAGGCACAAGCATACACTACCAAAGACATAAAGAAAGTAAAAATAAAAGAAAAAAAGGGATGGTTCAAGCTTCAACCATTTGTCTTGCACATTGTGTATCAGATCTAGGTTGTTTGTCCAAAAAGAAACATTTACAAGTTCAACATGATGTCCACTATGCAAACCAACACATGCTCACAAGGGCTAGTGGAATTTGGTATCCACTAGGTGAGTCCCTAGTGAGACACCTACACATGCAATAGTATGTTCTCACATAGACAAGCAAGTGGCTATGGGAAAGTCATGCCTAAGTTCAACTCCCATATGGTAACCATACCAAAATTATACCTCATGATAAATTTGATAAGGTGCCACACAACAATGAACTTGAAGCTTCAAGAGGCAAGCAAAGCTTCATATGCTTAATGCCCATGAACAAATAGGATGGCACCATAGGCAATAAAAGTGTGTTATGCAAGGTGGCCATATAATAGTTATTGTAAATGCAAAATAGTGTAAGGTACATTCAAAGGAGTTTTTCTTAGTTCATGTAAGGTCTTAACTTAGGGGACATCATGCCTAATGTATCCAAGAGAGGACCAATTGAAGAATAGAAGATTCACAACTTAGGGGATGTAGTGTATCACATCAAGCCACTAAGAGGAATATAATATGCTAAGAGAGATCATGCTCTTGAGGGACATTACACCCAATGTTACGACAAAGCGAAAGATGCATCACATGAAGTAAGAAGACTACATAATGAAGCATGAATTGTAAAATAATAATGACAATGGAAAAGGGTTGTTCCCAAAAAATAACACAAGTGATACATGGATTCAGGGTCAGTATGTCTTTGCTACAATGTTTTTATAGAGCTCGAAATTGTATCATTCACCAAATACTCATGGAACAGGAAGAATGACACAAAGAGAGAAAAAACAAAGAAAAACCTTTCGGGTCAACATGGAAGAGACCTAAATGTCTCAACACCTTGTGTCATCCCCAAAAGGAAAACACAAGACAAATGAAAAGGGTAAAATATTTACAACATAGAGAAGAATGTAAGTACAAATAAAGGAATGCCACAAAAAGAGAGATATACATCAAACAAAATAGTACGGGGGATCACATTACACACATGCAATCACATAAAAGAAAAAAATGCAAAAGACTAGTAAGGCACCTGTTAGTCAACCTATTAGCAGGTCATCCACATCCCAATCATGTTCATTGTATATAAAAGGCAAACAAGTAGCCAAAGGGACAATAGAAAGTGTGGAACTAGGGTCATCACCAAGTTTAACACTCTTCTTAGGAGAATTATCATGTAAGCTCATAGAAGAGGAAAACAATGTATTCAATTTATTATGCATCTCCTCATCAATTTTAGCAACCTCATCATCGTCATCCAAGTTAATCACAATGGGAGGTTGAATGATAATGTTTAAAGAAGGATTTAGCTCCTATTGTGGTTGTAGTATAGGATCGTTTTGGTGTGGCGAAGAGGGAGACTTGTCGTGTATTGCTTCAGGAAAGTTTTGATTTTGATTTTCTTTGTTTGTTTCTTCGTTTAACCTTCGAGAAAGAGACTACGTCTATTCCTATGCTCTCTATCATTTCTATTTATTTTAGTATGACTTTCAAGTTGCGTTTGTGTAGGAGCAGGTTTATCAACCATAGTTTTCTTTTCTTCCCCAAGGGGAGGAATGGAAGGAACCATGGAAGGTTGTTCAACCACTTTCTCTTTAGCTTTGTATACTTTTTTTTATCTTAGGTGGCATGACATGATTGTTTTTGTTATCTCTTGGTATTTTTTAAGAGTTAGGAAAAGGATCTATCTTAGGTTGGTCTTGGTTGTTTGGAATTTATTTAGGTTCAATCATAGTTTCATCAAGGATAAGAGGCTCGGTCATAGGTGGAGACATGTTCTTAAGTGATAATTTCGCTATGCACTTCGCTTTAAACTTTTGGTAGGAATTGAAAAATAAGTCCTTGTGTGGTTTAATAGGCTCCATAGGCTCAAGCCAAAATAATTCTAAGGAAAATTTCCCATGGGTTGACAGAGGATTAAATCCACTACGATGCACATTAAAGATTTCATTGTCAAAGGGAAGCTTTAAGAATTTATGCACAATCGACAAGATGGCTTCCATGGAGCGTATCCATGGATAACCAAGCTTCACACAAAATTGGTCTGATGTCGAGATGATGGAGAATGAGACATCTAATTATTTTGGCTCAACAGTTAAAGGAAGGGTGATTGATCCCATCATAGGGCAAGAGAAACTATTATGCATATTTATCCATGCTTTTGGTTTATCATATGTTTCTTGATAGATTTCATGCACAAGTAAGAATTCCTTGGTGATCAAATTCTCTCCATATACATGATCAATTAATATCCCATTGGTGGGATTATCATAGATTCGACCAAATATGTAAAGAGGACCATTAGGTGCATGTTTAAAAGTATATCTTGTGAGGAGAAAGCAATGTCGAGAGGATTTTTAGTTCAGTCCTTACGAGATTGAATTTTAATAAATCCAACCATATCATCCATAAGACTTTGTTCGTTAGTATCTATAGGATTTTTTTCAACAATATCCATGTTGTCATCATCCATGTCAACATTCATCACATCATTATTTTTAGTTTCTTTGACAAATGAAACATCATTTTTTGGCATAGGGCTGGTAAATATTTGTAAGTTTTTGTTAGGAGGGGCAACAAACTTATTTCCTTGATCATTAACACCTCCAATTGGAAGTAGACCAAAGTCAATGAGGTCTTGCACAAGATGTTTAAGAAGCTTACAATGTTCTATGTTTTGTCCATTTTGTCGGTGATAATGGCAATAAGCATTTGATCTAAAGTTCAGGGAAGGGTTTATTAGGATAATGTGCTCTGACGGGAGGTAAGGTGATCATTTTTTGTTCTAAAACTTATGACATTGTGTTATGAAGGGTATTAGGTAAGGGAGTAAATTGGCTAGCCAAATCCAAAAATGCAAAAGGAATTGTCTTCCTTATAGAAACTACTTGGGCATCAACATGTTGAGTCGGTTGAGGAGGGTTTAGTTGGAGGAAATGTTTATTCTATTTTCTAAAGGATTGGTAATTGTTTTTATTTGTAGATTCAAACTTTTCAAGATGGCTAGAGGTGGATTTTGTTTCATGACTACTAACTGAGTTTTGATAATCACGAAGGGTAGTACGCAAATGAATGAAGGAAATTTCATCATGCCAAGATTATCTTGCATCTTAGTTTGCAAGTTCTCAATAAAAATTATTTGAAGGTGAGGATTGGGAATTTGCACATTGATTTGGGAATAAAGCGATTGATAGCATGAAATGAACTCAATAACCTTTTCATCATCTTTTTTCTTACATCCCATCAAATTGGCCAAGGTCATCTTAGGGTTCATGTGAACTTGGAAATGGTTAATAAAGGCCTCAAAAATTTCATTGAATGAAAATATTGAGTTATTTGGTAATGAGGAAAATCATTCTAAGGCAGTATATTTCAAGGATCTAGAGAATAGTTTAGCTAGAAGTTTTTCCTCAAAGATGAAATCACTACATAGAGTGGTAAAATTGGAAACATGGTTAACATGATCTCTTTTCCCACCATATTTCTCAAATCAGGGAACCTCTACACCTTGTGGCATTTTTTCTCTCAATATCTACAAGGATAAGGGATTTTTTTTTATATATTGTGAGGGTTGATAGTTGTTGTTTTGATTTAGGGTTGCGACTTATTGTTGGAGGGATGACATGCTTTGTAAAAGTGTGTTAATGATAGCATCATTATTGTAGTAAGGTGGAGTAGTGTATGTATACAGAGGATAAGTGAATTGTAAACTCGAGATGGAGGAGGTTTGAGGAGATATTGTAGTCAAAGGCACAAAGCTAGAGGAATTCCCTATGGAAATGCCTAAGGAAGTGTTCATGCTACTAGTAGGTTGAATTGTTATGGTAGGTTGAGTATTAGTATATGTAGTGATGGAAATAGGTATTGTAGAGGTAGGGATGGAAGTTCCACCTTGGATTTGAGTGTATCCCAAAGCTTGAGTGAAGCTAGGGATAGTAGGGATAGTGTTTTTAATGGGAAACATAGTAGTTGAAGGCATGGTAGTCATGGGAAGTGAAGTATGTATACTAGGATCCATATAGGGTTGATTATCAACACTATCAGGAAGAGAGCTAGAGAACCCAAGATCCACGATGAATGGTGTATCGTGGGATGACATGAGTCTCAAACTACTTCTCATAATAGTATTGCTAATAGGACACTAAGTTGTAAAGCTCATACAAGATTTCATAAACTTAGTGGAAAAACTCGAAATGGAAAGAGGGTAAAGGGAAATTCAAGGACCTAAAATGAAGTGTGAATGCAAGTTTAAGATTCTAAACAAGGTAATTTTACTATCTATGCTATACAACAATCTAAAATTAAATTCTCTAAATGTAATTTTGAATTTAAGCAATGCACAAAATGAACCGAATTAAGCTGGATGCAATGAAATGAAGAAAATAGAAACTTTGCAAACTGAAACAGGTAACTAACAACAAAAAACAAAAACATAGAAACAAATTTTTTAATGTTGGAAAATGTAGTTTAAAATCTAAAATGGGACTAAATTTCCTAGAGGGGCATAAGAGTCCCAATCAGGTTTTTTTAGGGGTTTAAATGTTGAATAACAGTCACCATAAAATACCCATAAATTAGGAAAAACCACTTGTACTGGGACTAAATCAACCAGAGGGGCATATGAGTCCTAGATTAGGGTTTTTACATGAATTTCATAAAATTCTAAGCGAAATTCATGCTTTCTAGTTTGTATGATGTCTAGTCTAAGTGAAATTACATATTTTAGATGGAATTCAAGGATGCAAGATTTAAAAACCCTAGATGCAAATCAACTAATAAAAAGTTAATGTAAGCTAGATCTAGGACTATGATGCACTCCAAATCAGAAAATAGGTGTTCACAGTGGGTTCACCAAAATGTAACAACGGAAATGGGGTGCCCCACCTATTAGGAGATGGATCACAAGGATAGGGTTCTTATTTCACTATTGTTTCATTCAAGGAAACCTTAGAGATCTCAATCCGAAGGTAGAAAGTGGGAAAGAGATCTTGCAGTAAGGTATCCTAGGGTGTGATTAAGGACTCAAAGGAAGCTCACCACCAAGATAGGGCTTGGAAAGACAAGTAACATGCAAAAACTAATAATCAAACCTAATGTTATGCAAGACTTGAATAGATGACCTAGAAATGAATGTAAAATAGAACAATAAATTGGAAAAGTATATAGGTGCACTTGGAAACTGTAGAGGCTTGAGTGAAGACTTAAAATGTTGAAAATACTAAAATTAATGCACACTATGGCTCATACGCCAGGTTGGGTGATTTAGTACCATATTAGGGTTTCTTGGCAAGAACATAAATTTGGCAGTGACAAGTCTGAAACTCTTAAAATCTAGAAATTTGACTATAGTGGGACTCATACGCTAGAAGTGGGGTATCGATCCTACTTGGATTTTTTGGAGGATCAAGATCTAAATTTTCTCTATCTTCTCAACTTGATTTCTGGATCTGAAATGTTGAATTTTTCTCTGTAGATGCCTTTAAGTGATCTTGTAAACAAGGTGACAATTTTTCTCCAATCTTGCTCTTCAATGTGTCTTCAACCTAGGTCTAAAAATCACACACTAAAGAGAGTGGAAAATGTTGATTTGTTAGTAGAAAGGGGTTTTCCTTGGTCAAACCCCATTTAGGTAATCAAACCTTGAAATGAAATCAAATGAAAAGGAGGAATAATGAATTAACAAAATGATATGTTGCAACTCACCAAACCCTAGAAATAAAGTATTGTAAACATGTATGAGATGGCTAGCATGAATGTGGATCTTGAATATTGCTTGAATGATATGGACCTTGACCTGAATGCTTGCTTGAATCATAAAACCCTACATCACAAATGTTAGCTCAAAAACAAACACGATGCTTGATACTTGAATAATGCTCTAAAACACTTGATAATCAATTCTTGAATGCTCTTGTAAACTAAAATTTTCTATAAGGATGCTTATTCAACTTGCTAGGTGAAAAATGAGTGAAATAACTTTGTATTTATTTGTTTATGTCAAATTTCCCAAAATTACCGACATCAGATCTAGGAGAATAAAATGCCACCAAGAATTTGAATTTAATTTAGGCTTAAGCCATATGAAACTCGTATGCCAGAAGTGGCTTATGAGTCCCATTAAGCTAAGATTTTGGAAATATTTTTCAAGAAATGCTTAGATTGATGTGAAATCCATATTGGGGCCCCAAAACTGAGGTGGGACCCATATGCCCAAGGTGGCATATGAGTCCTAGATCACTAAATCTGGGCCATACAATCCAAAACCACATGAATTATGATTGGATATTGGTAGATGGGTATGTGCAGGATCATGGTATGCCAAAAAGTGGCAATGAGAAAAAAAACACGTCTTTCATCGACCCAAAAACGCGAAAATATCGTGTTGACTTTTTTTAGGCTCGGGTGTCAGTACACACCACCAAAGCAAACACCAATCCTAGTTTTCCATATCGGATATCCGATTTGGATTAGATATCTGATTTGTAAAAAGAATATATATAAAAAAATTGTTGTTGTTTTAAAGTAACGGTCTACAAATCGGATATCCGATTTGTAGACTGTTACTTTAAAACAATGAAAATAGTTGTATATATATGATTTTTACAAATCGGATATCCGTTTCAAATCGGATATCTGATTTGTAAAAAGCATATTTTGTTGTTGTTTTAAAGTAATGGTCTAGAAATCGGATATCCATTTCAAATCGGATATCCGTTTCAAATCGGATATCCGATTTGTGTACACATAGACCTAAGGATTAATGGTATATGGTAGAAGGTTTAAGGGTTAAACTTTAAGGTTTAGGGTATATGGTAGAGGGTTTAAGGGTCAAGGGTTATAAGGGTATAGGGGAGAGAGATAGATGGATTTAGTGTGTGAGAGAGTGACCTGAGAGAGTGGGATAAGTTCAGAGAGGGTGGGAGAGTGGGATAGAGTGGGAGAGAGGGAGGAAGAGGGTGGGAGAAAGTAGGAGAGGGTGGTAGAGAGTGGGAGAGAGGGAGGGAGAGGAGTAG